>CM016492.1:7674907-7929907 GCA_002890555.2 Lagenaria siceraria | reverse complement strand
GGAAAGCTCAGGGCAAGAGACAAACAATCGAGGCAAATTTAGCTCTCAGACGAGCTAGGACACGAGTAGAGGCTATCAATGGCGTACCAAGTTAATGCGTCTAAATAATCAAGTGAAATGCAATTTTCATGGAAAAAAGAATTACAATTTAAAAATGAAATAAATATAGATAAATATAAATATAGAGTGGGATGGAAAGGATAGAAAATCACTAGAACAAAGTTGAGTAGAAAAACTTATTAGATCCCATTGCTTCTGTGGTATCTAATAAGTTCTACCTACTATTGGATTTGAACCAATGACTCCCGCCGTATGAAAGCGATACTCTAACCACTGAGTTAAGTAGGTCATTTATCATCACAAAGAAAAACAAATGGGCCCTATCACATCACATCGATAGATTATAAATCTAATATTATTGATAAGCAATACCAATCAAACAAATCAACAAAATAGATCATAGAATATTCATCTTGACAAGAAATTATCTACATGATAAGATATGTATCACAAGCACAAGGGCTATAGCTCAGTTGGTAGAGCACCTCGTTTACACGCGCGCCAATGTTTTTCAGAGAAGTACATCATGTAATCAAAAAAGTTGATCTTATTGAGAAATCGATGTCTTACTCTATTACTTTTAGGGAACAAAACAAGAGAACAGTAGCCTGACAAAAAGTTCGGTCCGAATCGAGTGCCCCGTTTAGGCACTAAAAAAAATCCATCATTGATTTGAGATATTGATAAGGTGAATACCCAGTCTATTCAATGCTAGGCATAATGAGTATCAGGACCTCAACAAAAATTATCTTTCGTCCTATCTTATGAACAACTTTAAGGTGTATGAAGTTTCATATTTTATTCTTTAAGCAGAAGCAGGACGATAGAGATTCCATTTAACTTAAGTTGATCTAGGTCAGAAGCATACCTACGTCAGGATAACCCTTCTTTGAAACACTTTGGTAGTGCTCCGAGATTCGAATAAAAAGAATGAATCAGAGCACATGGAACCATCTCCCTTTCTTTCTGTCAAGAAAAAATATGGTAGACTAACTTACTTATATTTATAGCAGTTAATGAAAGAGCCCAATGCAAAAAAATGCATGTTGGGTCTTTGAAACAGTTCAAATCATTTTGATAATAATAAGTTTGATCTGTTTTACCGAGAAGGTCTACGGTTCGAGTCCGTATAGCCCTATATTATTAATAATTCAAAAATAGAATCGTTTTCCTTTCCTCATTATTGTTTGTATTGTTTGTAACTGGGCACTTGATTTGGTTCATCATTAATGTCTTATCTTTGTAGATGAATTACATATGAAAATTTTCCTATTTTCCCATACAAAATCAAGAAATTTGTAATACTTCTTCTCTTTGGATACCTACCCAATTCTAGTCAATTTTGGAGTCAAAATCATGACATGAAACCGGTTAAAAACTCCACCATAACCAATGCAAATCGAATGCACTAGTAAATCACATGGATCTAGGAACGACTTACTGTATTTGGTTTGTGAACAAGCTAGAGTTTGAGAAACGAAGATCTTTGGTAACTTTCATTGTAAACATTCTCAAATAGGCTTTCTCTTGGTATACCTTATCTAGTAAAGTACAAAACTAAAGTAGTCGTCTTCTCTTTCCTTATTCAATCACTAAAAGTTCCTAAATAGAAGTTCCTACTATATGTATCCTCTCTATATAAATATAATAATTTAATATATATTTATTATGGATATAATAGATATTATATAAATACGATTCTAGTGGATGAATCTTCAAACGAGACATGTACCGAAGCAAACAAACGAAAGGAGGTGATTCGGTCAAAAAAAATGAATTGTTGTTTTAAGTAATCCTCAAAAACAATTCAGTTCAATTCGAATCGACTAATCCGGTATATTTTCCACATTGATAGGAGTACGTTTATGTTTCTGCTTTACGAATATGATATTTTCTGGGTATTTCTAATAATATCAAGTGTTATTCCTATTTTGGCATTTCTAATTCTGGAGTTTTAGCCCCTCTTAGCAAAGAGCCAGAGAAACTTTCGAGTTATGAATCGGGAATAGAACCAATGGGTGATGCTTGGGTACAATTTAGAATCCGTTATTATATGTTTGCTCTAGTTTTTGTTGTTTTTGATGTTGAAACGGTTTTTCTTTATCCATGGGCAATGAGTTTTGATGTATTAGGGGTATCCGTCTTTATAGAAGCTTTAATTTCGTGCTTATCCTAATTGTCGGTTTTTTTATTATGCATGGCGAAAAGGAGCATTGGAATGGTCTTAGTTTTTGAATATTCAGACAATTAAAAAAAACATTGAGACAGTTATGAATTCCATCGAGTTTCCCTTACTTGATCGAACAACCCAAACTTCAGTTATTTCAACTACATCAAATGATCTTTCAAATTGGTCAAGACTCTCCAGTTTATGGCCGCTTCTCTATGGTACCAGTTGTTGCTTCATTGAATTCGCTTCATTAATAGGTTCACGATTCGACTTTGATCGTTATGGACTGGTACCAAGATCTAGTCCTAGACAGGCAGACTTAATTTAACAGCGGGTACGGTAACAATGAAAATGGCTCCTTCTTTAGTAAGATTATATGAGCAAATGCCTGAACCAAAATATGTTATTGCTATGGGAGCATGTACAATTACAGGAGGGATGTTCAGTACCGATTCTTATAGTACTGTTCGGGGAGTCGATAAGTTAATTCCTGTCGATGTGTATTTGCCGGGTTGTCCACCTAAACCCGAGGCTGTTATAGATGCTATAACAAAACTTCGTAAGAAAATATCTCGAGAAATCTATGAAGATCGAATTAAGTCTCAAGAGGAGAATCGGTGTTTACTACCAACCACAAATTTAATGTTGGCCCAAGTATTCATACTGGAAATTACGATCAAGGATTACTCTATCAACCATCATCTACTTCAGAGATCATCCCTCCTGAAACTTTTTTCAAATACAAAAGTGCAGTCTCTTCCTACGAATTAGTAAATTAGGCAGTATACTTTTGTACAGAATAACAAAGAACGAGTGAATCTTCATAAATTTTTCATTGTAAATGGGAAATACTTATACTTATAAAAAAAAAATGGGGGGGGAGAGAAAAAAGATGCAGGGTCATTTGTCTTCTTGGCTAGTCAAACATGGACTGGTTCATAGATCTTTGGGTTTCGATTACCAAGGAATAGAGACTTTACAAATAAAGCCCGAGGAATGGCATTCCATTGCAGTCATTTTATATGTATATGGTTACAATTATCTACGTTCCCAATGTGCTTATGATGTAGCACCAGGCGGACTGTTAGCTAGTGTGTATCATCTTACGAGAATCGAGTATGGTATAGATCAACCGGAAGAGGTATGCATAAAAGTATTTGCCGCAAGGAAATCCTAGAATTCCGTCTGTTTCTGGGTTTGGAAAAGTGCGGATTTTCCAGAAAGGGAATCTTATGATATGTTGGGAATTTCTTATGATAATCATCCACGTCTAAAGCGTATCTTAATGCCTGAAAGTTGGGTAGGATGGCCCTTACGTAAGGATTATATTGCCCCCAATTTTTATGAAATACAAGATGCTCATTAAATAATACGAAACTAATCTTCACTTCGACAACTCAAGATATTCAAATACAGTTGTACGTTCTCTTATAGATATAGCATAGTAATTGAAGTCTCATTCATCTTATTATTATTGATTTTAAATATAAAAAAAATACAATTAGAGATTTGGTGAGATTATCAAAATTTTAAGATACTTATTTTGGATGAGCCGAGCTAATAGGATGAACTAAACGAGTTCTGCATTATGAACTATGTATCACGCATATGACTTAGATGTGCTTTAAAAGTCACATAGGGGAAATGAAGAAATATAATATGAAAAGAGACTCGGATTCTATTTGTACTGTATCTGAGATGAATCTTGGCCATTCCCGCCTTTCAACTCCCCTAGACTAGACTTTTGGGTCTTATAAGGAACTAATTGAACCTTTCAAATATGTATAAAGTATTAATTGAACGCGAGGAGACAGAATATGAACAAATAAAAAAGAAGAGGAAACAAAATAAAATTCTTTTCTTTTACATATCTATATACATCCTTTACATATTATATAAATATCCTCTTTATCTTTACTTGTCTATTTTACTCATCTATAAATAGAGTAAAAAATATATATAGTTTAGTTAAAGGGTAGATTTCCAGACATCATGATGTATCGGTATTTTTCATGATCTATATTATTAATGAATCCGTAGAATAGATACTCATACAAATTCATGATGTGCCAAGAACCAGATTTGAACTGGTGACACGAGGATTTTCAGTCCTCTGCTCTACCAACTGAGCTATCCCGGCCATTTCCGACACATTATCCTTATTTTAATAGATGACTTTGGTCTATGTCAATTGTAAATAAGAAAAAGGATATTCCAAAGTCTTCTTTTGAAGATCCACGAAATTTCAGGGCTTGGATAAGACTTTGGAAGTTTCAGTACAGTAGACAGTATTGTTAATCATTCAAATTTCACAAGGGGGATTACTTGCGCAAGGATGTTCGTTTGTACGTGTATCATATAGAATATATACCACAAGCCTTGTGATAAGAAATAAATTTCCACTCAAATACGCTTGTGAAAGAGTCGAATGAATGAGAAACATAATGTGAATTGCTAATGAAAGGATAAATATTAAAGAGGCCAACGGGCCTTTTTAGGGTTTTGGGATAGAGGGACTTGAACCCTCACGATTTTTAAAGTCGACGGATTTTCCTCTTACTATAAATTTCATTTTTGTCGGTATTGACATGTAGAATGGGACTCTATCTTTATTCTATTCGCATCTGATTAATCAGTATAGTATTTCAGTACGTAATACGTTTATCTTTCATCTTTTCTGGAGTTTCGATGGAAGGATTCATTCCTTACTAACGCAACGTAGTCAACTCCATTTGTTAGAACAGCTTCCATTGAGTCTCTGCACCTACCTTTTTTTTGTTTTCGGAAAAAGGATTTGGCTCAGGATTGCCCATTTTTAATTCCAGGGTTTCTCTGAATTTGAAAGTTATCACTTAGTAGGTTTCCATACCAAGGCTCAATCTAATTAAGTCCGTAGCGTCTACCGATTTCGCCATATCCCCTCTTTTAAGATTAGTATCGCATTATGATGTCCTTCCCCGTTTTCTTTCATTTGTATTATACTGGAACCACTGCAGTCATTAGAATACCGATTCCTCTATTGAAAAGTGTTTCCTCCTATTTGATTTCTTGTCTATCTTCTTTCATCTCTCTCTATCGGAGACCCGTATTTGGTCTGATCCAAAATGATTCTATCATTTCTGTATCTGCAATTCAATATAATTCAATATAGATAGATATATAGACATATATATTTGCCCCTCTTTCGATTATTTTTTTAGTAAAATTTTGAATACTTAAACGGTCGATTCTTTTTTCGTCTTAGCTTCCACCTTTCAGAATGAAAACAGAGAAATGCTTCATTATCATCTCAATTGCATTTAGTTGGTTGGATTGCACCTTTTCATTTTTTTTTTATTTATTCTTACCCTACCCTTAGGGCAGATCCTCTATAACATAACTAAAAATCACTTATTCTTTGATAAATTATTTAATATAGAATTATATTATTAATAGAATAGCCATTAACCAATTATTCTATAACCCATTATATAATATAATTATATAAGATAAATATAAAATAAATATAAGAAATTTCAATATCAATATATATATTCAATATCAATATAAAATATCAAAAGAGAAAATAAAAATTATGTAATGAAATATTGTAATATTTTCATTTCATTTAAATAGACAGACATTCAAATAGCATAGTAAACAAAAAAATAAAGAAAAGAGTAAATAACTAAAAAACCTAAAATCAAAATAACCAAAAATCAGAAAAATAATAAGAATTTCAAATGTCATTTGAATTCAAAAACAAAAATTTACTATCTAATTGAGATTAACACATTAATTATTGATACACATCCATTTGATAAATAGATCAAAATTTTCTATCGCTATATTCTATTAATCGTTATATTCATTATGTTCTATAATAGAACATAATAATGAATATTATTTGAAATGAAATTAGATTCTATATTCATATTAATTAGGAATAGCTAAGATCCCAGTAATTTAGTAAATTACTATGCATGTAACATTTCTGTTATGTGAGCCCGCTTAGCTCAGAGGTTAGAGCATCGCATTTGTAATGCGATGGTCATCGGTTCGATTCCGATAGCCGGCTTTTCTCTATTTATTTGATTTATCAATTATGTCAAAAATCAAATAAATAGAGAAACGACTTCTTACCCTTTTTTCAAAGGTCACCGATCTATCATGTCGTAGGACTTCCCTTTATGACTAAAGGAGAGGTTCTATTTCTGTAGAACAAATCAAGAAAGGAACTCTTACTTTTTATATCATTTACATATACAATAGGATCCGGATATTGATCCAAGTCATCTAATTATTCTTTGTTTTGTAGTACAATACTTTACTGGATTTCGCTTCATTTATCATATTTATCATTTAGTTTAGTTTGAATTTAGGTTTATGAAATTTAAATAAAATAAGGAGTCTTTATGTCGCGTTACAGAGGGCTCGTTTCAAAAAAATACGCCGTCTGGGGGCTTTACCGGGACTAACTAGTAAAAGGCCAAAACCGGAAACGATCTTAAAAACCAATCGCGTTCCGGTAAAAAATCTCAATATCGTATTCGTTTAGAAGAAAAACAAAAATTGCGTTTTCATTATGGTCTTACAGAACGACAATTACTTAAATACGTTCGTATCGCCGGAAAAGCCAAAGGATCAACGGGTCAAGTTTTACTACAATTACTTGAAATGCGTTTGGATAACATCCTTTTTCGATTGGGTATGGCTTCGACTATTCCTCAAGCCCGACAATTAGTTAATCATAGACATATTTTAGTTAATGGTTCTATAGTGGATATACCAAGTTATCGGTGCAAACCCGAGATATTATTACAGCAAAGGATGAAAAAAAATCGAGAGCATTGATTCAAAATTATCTTGATTCATCCCCCCTCAGGAATTGCCAAAACATTTGACTCTTCAGCCATTGCAATATAAAGGATTAGTAAATCAAATAATAGATAGTAAATGGGTCAGTTTGAAATAAATGAATTGCTCGTTGTAGAATATTATTCTCGTCAGACTTAAACCTAACTAAAAAACAAGGGTTCGGACAATTTCGTCCTCCCTTCGCCGAAGTCTAAGTAAAGAGACCGAAGGAAAGTAAGGTTTGATCCGGAAATTTTTCTATCATTCATGTATCATTGAGCGGTAGGGGGATTTTCATCTCTTGTCCATTCTTTCCAGTCTTTTCGTTCCGTACACAAAAATTCAAAATTCGAAATAGAGAATCGATATCCAAGAAAGGTCTAACCGTTGGAATAATAGTATCCATTGTTATTTGATTTGATACATTGTGGTCAGTAACATTGTTGAATTAGTACGGAAAGAGAGGGATTCGAACCTCGGTAAACAAAAGCCTACATAGCAGTTCCAATGCTACGCCTTCAACCACTCGGCCATCTCTCCTACAGAATGATTATGGCCCAGAAACCGAGTTAATAGTGAGTCATTCATATTGAATTTATTTTTGATAGGCACGTCCAACCAATTCTAACTATAAAAAGAATTTTTTTTAACTATGTTTAATGGATACTTTTAGCTCATGATTCTATTTAGTTTTTTAAACTATGATTCCATTTTTTATAAAAATTCGACTTTTTTTTACAGTTTTCGATTTTCACCAACAACTGTTTATCCCATACATAGATCTAGTCAAAATTTATGAATCATAGAATAATTATTCGATTCTTTTGCTCTTTGTATCATAATTCAATCAAAAAACTTCTAGAATTACCCCAATCTGTAAGATAAATAAAATTCTTTTTTTCTTCAACTTCCCTGAAATCAGAATAGTTCTCTTCATTCTGATCCTACTACATTTGGATGAAATTTCACCGGATTGAAATATTTCTTCTGTTTATTGATTCCTGTGAAATCAAAAAGAAACAATTTGAATATCGAGTGGGTTTTAATGAATCCGTTTTTATGTTATTTCGTACTATGCAATTCCTTTGTTTGTGGGATCATTTTCTCACGAGAGGTAATTAAAAGAAATATAGAATGGGGTTGTTACCGATGCCTAGATCTGTGGGATAAATGGAAATTTTATTGATAAGACCTTTTCAATTGTAGCCAATATTATTACGAATAATTCCGACAACTTCCGGGGAAAAAGAGGCATTCACCTATTACAGAGATGGTGCGATTTGATTTTTTTTTCAATTTTCTTTACCGCTCTCCGTCTTAGTAGAAAGACACAGTATTCGGGATAGAAAGAAAACAATAATTGAAATAAATCTACGCTTCTTGGAGGTGCAATTTGAAAATAAAAAAATCCTTCTGTCGTGTATCCCGATTAATGTAACCTCAGATGCTTTAATTGTCGATTCTAGTATTAAGCGAAAGGTGTAACCTATGGATTAAGTCAACCCTACTCCACTAGTAAAAATATTCACTAGTAAAAATAGGTAGCAGAGGGGAAGAAGCACTACACCTAGGAATCAACAACACGAAAACTTTGTTATAAATTAGCCCTTTTCCTTATCGGGATCGGAACTTAGAAAAATGGTTGGGACAACAAACATCCATCTCGTTTGTATTTTGGATACCTGTATAACCATCGAAGACTGTTGAAGTGACTAATTCCTGGAAATTTAGAGGCGTTGAGGACAAAGAAATTGTTAGAGTTACCATTTTTTTTATCTAGTAACACCATGCTTGATGTAAGAAAAGATCTTTTACAGGAAGGTTGGCTAGAGATTTTTTGTAAAAACGCTAGTCCCATGAGTTCATAATGAGAGTATTTCAATCTTTTTGATTCATGTATTATTCTCATCTCATTATGCGCATCACATAAAGGGGGAGCCGTATGAGATGAAAATCTCACGTACGGTTCTGGAACGGAGATTCTTTGAATGGAAAACGAACGACCGTAACGGATGTCGGCTCAATCCGAAGGAAATTATGCGGAAGCTCTAGAGAATTATTATGAAGCTATGCGACTAGAAATCGATCCCTATGATCGAAGTTATATACTCTATAACATAGGTCTTATCCACACAAGGAACGGAGAACATACGAAAGCTTTGGAATATTATTTTCGGGCACTAGAACGAAACCCGTTCTTACCACAAGCTTTTAATAATATGGCTGTGATCTGTCATTACGTGCGACTATCTCCACTATAGAAAGAAAAAAAAGAGCAAATTCGCTAATAAATACTAAAAAAAAAATAGGCTTTTACATATGTATTGTCCAAACTAACGATTTGTATCAGCTGTAGCAAAGAAAGAAACTTCATAGAAGTAGAAATATGAAGAAATAGGTATGCCTAGATACTTTATCTATGGATAAAGGATCTAATTGATAGAAGAAGCACCGTAAAGATCAATTAGTCAGGTGTTGGCCGATACAATAAAAATGCTTACTTATATCATGATATAAGATCAAAATGAAGGAATCCACTTATGTAATAGGGTGGATCCCCTACGATATTGAGCAGCGGTGTAGCATCAGATCCCAAAGACAGTAAGTCTTTTTCTTTCTTATGAAGGAAAGTCTTTTTCAAGGATTCTATATAAATTCTAGATGAAACCGAGATAGTTATCTTTCAGAAAATTGTAACGATAGTGGAATGCCCTATGCTTATTCTTCTGAAGGTGGGAGAAAAGATAAAACTTATTTAATTATTCAGCAAAATGAAAGTTTGAAACTTATATAATTAACCTCTTTTGCTTAACTCGAGAAAAAAAATGGGCTAGATCTATGAAAAATTTCATTCAATTAGATTAGATATGGTAAATTTTTAAAATATGGGACAGCAAAAGAATTGACTGTTGAGCCGTATGAGGTAGGAAACTCTCAAGTACGGTTCTAAGGGAAGGAATTTACCTGCCTATTCCGACCGGGGAGAACAGGCCATTCGACAGGGAGATTCTGAAATTGCGGAGGCTTGGTTCAATCAAGCCGCTGAGTATTGGAAACAAGCTATAGCACTTACTCCCGGTAATTATATTGAAGCCCAAAATTGGTTGAAGATCACAAGGCGTTTCAAATAAGAAAACTCTGTTTATTTTTTTTTTCTTTATTTTAATTATTAACTGCTATGCTATTATGAAACTTTTCTTTTGAGAAATATTTTCAAATATGAATGTTTTGTATAAATATCTAGCTATTATATTTAGCTAGTATTAGTTAGAAATTTTGATATTTTGATATTTGTTATAATTGTTTGTTGTCCGCATCAGTCAAATCAAATAAAAGGGATAATTTCTCAGTGAAGAACCAATCAAGGAATTTCATTATATCCCTTCTAATCTAAGATCGTTCAATTTTTTTGGTATTTTGTAGGGGTAAACGATACAGAGATACATTAGAGAATGTATTTTATATAAAAAAATATGTTCTATGTAAGACATAAAGTAGTTCCATTTAGGAACTTCTAATGGAGATGTGTGAATACATTAGGTTCTACAAAAAAATTGTTTTATAAACTTTCATGACTACCTCATTAAAAACCTTGCTACAAAAACCCTATGGGGAAAAGCACAGCCAAGGGAAAAGGAGTGCAGTAATTCTACTCCCCCTCATGAATATATCACTTGAGTTCTCTGAGTCGTCGCATTCCAATGTTGTGCACCAACTTTTCGAATGTCGGTGTGAGTAATGCCTTTGTAAATAAGTCTGCCAAGTTGTCTTTTGAAGAAATTTGTTGAACACTGATGTCGCCGTTTTCTTCGAGGTCATACGTGTAAAAGAGTTTTGGTGAGATATGTTTTGTTCTATCTCCTATAATATACCCTCCTTTGATTTGGGTTATACATGCTGTATTGTCTTCATATAATATTGTTGGTAAAAATTTTCCAGAAGACAAGCTACACGTTCCTCGAATGTGATGAGTCATTGACCTCAACCATACACATTCTCTACTAGCTTCATGAATTGCAAGAATTTCTACATGATTTGAGGAAGTGGCTGTAATGGTCTGCTTTACAGACCGCCAAGATATAGCAGTTCCTCTACATGTAAATAGATAACCTATTTGAGATCTAGCTTTGTGTGGATTAAATAAATATCCAGCATCTGCATAACCAACTAGATCAAATTTTGATTTGTTTGAATAAAACAAACCCATATCAACTGTTCCTCGAAGATAACGGAGTACATGCTTAACTCCGTTCCGATGTCTTTTTGTTGGAGAAGAACTGTATCTTGCTAATAAATTCACTGAGAATGCTATATCTGGTCTTGTGTTGTTAACAAGATACATTAGTGCACCTATTGCACTAAGATATGGTACTTCAGGAGTAAGTAGTTCTTTATTATCTTCTCGAAGTCGAAAGATATCCTTTTTCACGTCTAGTGATCGAACTACCATTGGAATGTTCAATGAGTGTGCTTTGTCCATGTAAAACCTTCTTAAAATCTTTTATGTATATGTCTTTTGATGAATAAAAATTCCATCAGCTAAATGTTCAATTTGCAAGCCAAGGTAAAATTTTGTTTTGCCAATATCTTTCATCTCAAATTCTTTTTTGAGATAGTTTATTGCCTTTGAAAGTTCTTCAGGAATTCCAATTATATTTAAATCATCAACATATACAGCTATAATAGCAAATCCTGATTGTGATTTCTTAATAAACACACATGGACAAATTGGATTGTTTTGATAACCTTCTTTCAATAAATATTCACTTAGACGATTGCATCACATTCGTCCTGATTGTTTTAATCCATATAATGATCTCTGTAATTTGATTGAATATAATTCTCTAGATTTTGAATTATATGATTCAGGTATCCTAAATCCTTTAGAGATTTTCATATAGATTTCATTTTCCAGAGATCCATATAGATATGCTGTGACTACATCCATAAGATGTATGTTAAGCTTTTCATATACAGTCAGGTTAATTAAATATCTTAATATAATAGCGTCCACCAAAGGTGAATATGTTTCCTCATAATCAATGTCTGGTCTTTGAGAAAATCCTTGTGCAACCAATCGTGCTTTGTATCTCGTGACCTCATTATTTTCATTTCTTTTACGTACAAATACCCATTTGTATCCCACAGGTTTTACACCTTCAGGTGTATGGACTACAGGTCCAAAAACTTCACGTTTTGAAAGTGGGTTTAATTCTGCTTGGATGACTTCTTTCCACTTAAGCCAATCATTTCTATGGCGACATTTTTCAACAGATCTAGGTTCAGAATACTTATTTTCATGTATAATATCATGAGCAACAGTATAAATGAAAATGTTGTCTATGACTACATCAGTTCTATTCCATCTTTTTCCTGTCATTACATAATTTATCGAGATCTCACTATTATCTTCATATACTTGAGTCTCTTCGACATTTTATCAATAGTCATGTCCGGAGATTCTTTTTTAATCTTCCCATTTTCAATTGAGTCATTTTGACTATTGATTACTTTTTTTTTCGAGGATTTTTATCTTTTAAACCTATTGGTCTACCACGCTTCTAGCGAACCGTTGACTCATTAGTTGTAACAACTTGCTGAGTTAGAATTTCAATTCTAGATGGAGCATTTGCAGCTGGAATATATGACTTGGTCACTTTCTTAACATTTGTACAAGCATCTGACATTTTTTTTGCTATGTTTTGTAAATGAATTATTTTTCGAACTTCCAGTTCGCATTGATCTGTTCGAGGGTCTAAATGACACAATAACGATGCGTTCCAGGCAATTTCATTTTCCAACTTTTTAATTCCTCCCCCTAATGTTGGAAAAGTTGTCTCATTAAAATGACAATCAGCAAATCGTGCAGTAAATACATCACCCGTCAAGGGTTCAAGATATCTAATAATTGATGGGGAATCAAATCCGACATATATTCCTAATCTCCTTTGAGGTCCCATTTAGTACATTGTGGTGGGACAATTAGAACATATACTGCACAACCAAAAATTCGCAAGTGAGAAATATTTGGCTCTTGACCATAAGCTAATTGCACGGGGGAGTACTTATGATAAGATGTCGGTCTTATACGTATAAGTAACGCTGCATGCAAAATAGCATGATCCCATACAGATATTGGAAGTTTTGCTCTCATAAGTAATGGTCTAGCAATTAATTGTAAACGTTTGATGAATGATTCTGCTAATCCATTTTATGTATGAACATGAGCTACAGGATGTTCAATACTTATCCCAATTGACATACAATAATTATTAAATGTTTGGGATGTAAACTCACCAACATTATCAAGTCGAATGCCTTTGATTGTATAATCAGGGAACTGTGCCCTTAATTTGATTATTTAAGCAAGTAATCTTGCAAATTCAAAGTTTCGACTTGATAATAAACATACATGTGACCATCTAATGGATGCGTCAATTAAAACCATGAAATATCAAAATGGACCACTTGGTAGATTAATAGGTCCTATGAGAGCAAGTAGCACATGATAATTCATTAGATTGAAGAATCTTCTGGTTCTTTAATGGATGTCTATGAGAATTCTCAATAATTTTTCTCATCATTATTGATCCAGGATGACCCAATCGATCATGCCAAACGATGAATATATCTAGATTCATGAACTTCAGGTTCATTATTGCATATGTTTCAATTACTCGTATATGTGTATAATATAATCCAGAAGAAAAAGCAGGCAGTGTTTCCATATACGTTTTCCATGTGAAACAATAGATGTAATATAGAGATATTCTATATTATTATTATTGTTAGTTTCAACAGGATAACCATTTTGACGTATATCTTTGAAACTCAATAGATTTCTTTTCGATTTACTAAAAAACAAAGCATTATTAATTGTGAATTTTGTTCTTCTAGGTAAAATAAGGTTTGCTTTTCCAAAACCTTCAATCAAGTTTGCAGAACTTGATATTGTATTGACATTTGCTTCAAGCATTGTCAATTTAGAAAAATATTTTCTATTTTTAAATATTGTATGCGTAGTTGCACTATCTGCCAAGCATAAGTCTTCATTATTTATTTTTGCGTCAGCCAAAATATGAGAAATGTCCATGATTCTTCATTATAAAAAAAAAACGATTACAATAATTCTCAAAATTAAAGACAAAACTAATACAAATATTCAAAAAGTAGCTTGCAAATGTAAAAGAAAGAGAAAACTAAAACAAAACTACTTTTGGACATTATCATAATCAAATGAAGTATTTGATACTCCTTCAATAGCATCAATTTTCTCTTTAGTGGACTCAAAAAAATCAGCAACATCCAAATGCGTCATGTTGGAATGGTCAAATACATCATCTTGATATGAAAAATTTGCTTCCACATTTTTTCTTTTCTCCTTTAATGAGGCTTGATAGAGATCAACTAAGTGTTTGGACGTACGACAGGTACGAGACTAATGCCCCTTCATACCACATCGAAAGCATTGATTTTCAACCCTTTAAAAGCTCTTATTTGGGATTTTTTTCTTTGATCCTCAGTAGTTGTGATTTCTTGAAATCTGAATAATTATTGCCACGAAAAGAATAGTTATTTCGTCCTCTACCGCGGTCACGACCTCGACCTCGACCATGATTATTTGAAATTATAGCATTCACTTCAGGGAATGGTGTTGCTCCAGTTGGTCAAGACTCATGGTTTTCATTAATAGCTCATATTTTGTTCAGCCACAAGAAGACATGTATAAGTCAGAATACTTTTAAATCTCTTTCTCGATATTGTGCTGCAGGAGCATATTCGAGACATGAAATGTAGAAATGTCTTCTCTAACATATCTTCATCAGTAATTTTTTCCGCATAACAACAATTTTGAACTAATTTTAAATAGTGCAGAATTATAATCACTTACTGATTTAAAATCTTGCAACCTTAGGTGCATACAATCATAACGAGCTTTAGGAAGAATTACTGTTTTTGATGATCATACCTTTCCTTTAAACTTTGCCATAGCACATAGGAATCTTTTACTATAAGATATTCAATCTTTAGCCTCTCATGAAGATGATGTCGAAAGAAAAACATGACTTTCGCCTTTTCTTGACTAGAAGTCGTATTTCCTTCTTTAATTGTTTCTCCAAGATTCATGGCATCCAAATGAATTTCAGCATCAAGTACCCATGATAAATAATTGTTACCATTGATATCAAGAGCTAAGAACTCTAATTGGTAAGACTTGTCATGGTAAAACTATAGCAAAGAAATGCACTTATATTAGAAATTTAATAAATATTCAAATATGCATTTTAACAACATAGATAATTATTACATGTTGTATATGTTTTTTTAACCACTATAAAATAACATGCTCAACATATATATGTATTATAAACATGATATTTATATATACAATAATAATAATAATAATAAATCATATTGTACATAATACAAAATGTAACAAAATTAATACATAGTGATTTAAAATATACATGTCTATGATCAATTAAAGGTATAATACATATCATAATACATAGCAATATATCAATCTTTTAAATTATCAAGTAATGAGAATTAGATATGCATAGTTATCACATAGTAATGATAATTCAAATAAACAAATTGCAATATATATATTAATTTTACAACATGCTCATATCTATATATATTATTATAAATGATTAACAACATGTTTAGATAAAAATGGTATAATCATTTAGATCAATGCTATGAATGACAAAATAAGTATAAGTTTAAGAAAATAAAAGGATAAAAGATCTTATAGGGAATGAACAATCATATATACATAATATATTATTCTCATACATGAATAATAAGATAAAACTAAAACTAAAGAATAAGATAAATTTAATCATAATATTATATAAATCGAATAATAACTTTATAAAAGTAATATGTTGATATTGCATAAAATAACATGTCAACGTTTAAACCATACACAGTGTATATATGATGTATTTGATACATATACACTGTATACATAGAAGTTCATACACAAAACAAAAGCAAAAACAAAATTAACCTACCTTTTGCAAATGAAAGTGGCAGAGTCGTGCTGATAAATGTTATAAAATAAGAACAAACAATGAACAAAGGAAGAACAAAAGTAGTAAAGTAGAGAGAAATAAGAAAATAGAGATGATAATTGAACTCAATTGTGGTGTGTCTTACAAAGGCACCATATACCACTATTTATAGGACATGGGATGGTGTATGTTACAAGATTGAATTCAATGGGGGTATGTTACAACATCAAATTCAATGGGAGTTTTATGATATTTTGTAACCTATATAGGTAATGGATATCTACATTTATATATTACATTTATAATAAATTTTGATTATTGAAAATTAAATTTTTAGATTGACTTAATTTAATTCGTCCTAATGAATAAGGTTAAAAAACACTTTTGGTTCCTAAACTTTTATGAAAGTAACAATTTAGTCCCTGTACTTTCAATTTTGTAACAATTTAGTCCCCAAACTTTAGTATGTAATAATTTAATCCTTATGCTTTCCACTTTGTAACAATTTAGTCCCTAACCTAAAACAATTATCAAAATTAGATGTCAATTTTTTACTATTATATGATGTAGCCCTTGTATTTTATAAAAATATTGAGTCTCTAATTAGTTTATCAGTTCATTTATGCAAGAAATCTCATTAAATCTTAACACCATGTTCTTCAAAAAGGACTAAATTGTTACAAAATTGAAAGTTCAAGGACTAACTCGTACTTTGTGAAAGTTTAGGAAATATAAATGATTTTTATCTTAAATATAATTAGCATATGTTATATATATATATATATATATATAATATATATATATATATTTATATATATAATTATGTCTGTGAGTATTCGGGCCAACTTATAGGCACTTCGAACTCGTAGGATATTAATTTTTTAGCTAGATGACCACTATGAATTGAACCTATGACGTTTGAACCATTTATTGAGACTGTCTCCTTTTTATTATTAATCTAATCCTTGAGTAATATTGTTTACTAATTAATTAGTTAAATTAATTTGCCAAAAATTCAGTAAATAAGTAATTGTATTAATTTAATAAGCATGATATTTGTCAAACTTAATTAAGTATATATTTTAATAAAATATTATTGATGTATTCCATTCAAGTAATTAGTTAAATTTTTTTTTTTTTTTTTTTTTTTAAACGAAGAATTGTGGGCAGAGAGAAATCTCATAAAATCATAATTTTGTAAAGATATAAAGGATGCCTCAACAAATATTAATTCCATCCTTATCCCAGTAAATATTATACCAAAAAAGAATATTATATGCATTTATATACTCATTCTAGAATCTAATATCTACTTTAAATTAAAACTTACATAAGCGTTATTAATATTTTGGAAAATTACTTAAAACTGAAGTAATATCAAACTATTTACAAATATAGAAAAATTTCACTGTCTATCAGTAATAGACTGTGATAGAATTCTATCGCTTTCTATCGTTCAAGCAAATAAATTCTATCGCTTGAGCGATAGAATTCTATCGCGGTCTATCACTGATAGATTGTAAAATTTTTCTATATTTGTAAATAGTTTGACTCATTTTTTTATATGTGAAAACAGCCATAATATTTTCTTATTTAAGATTAATTTAACCAAATATCATAATGAATTTTTCTCTAATTTTAAAATAAATTTTACTAAGCATGATTAATAAAATTTTTAATTTAAAATTAATTACCAAATAGCGCAACTAATCTTTTTTGTTAATTAATTTTTAATGACAATTCATAATACTAAAAAAACAGTCATGAAAGTCCAAAAACTCTAAAAAGGAAGATTTTATCTCCCGCCAAAAGCGATTTTTTTATTTTACAATTTAATGACTCTGAAGAACAGTCACTCTTTAATGACAGTTAATTTCAGTCATTAATTGTTGACACACAAAAAAACTATCATAATAGTCAAAAAGTTCGAAATTTCTGATTTTTTTCCACCAAAAATGCGCTTTTTATATTTTTCTACATTTAATTATTCTTATTTACAGTCATAAATTCGTGACATGAAAAAATTGTCATAAGTTTTGAAAATTTTGAAAAATTCTATTTTTTCCAACAAAAAAACGTGTGAAATTAGCTTTAATAACGGTTTTTCTCTCTCCTATTAAAATGTAATATTGTCCATGTATCATGAAATGTCTATTTTGTTGTAGTGTCTCGTCTCCAATTTTCTTGTAACAAACAGTCTTCTCCTTTAATATAACATCATTTATACTTTAGCTAACTTGCACGACATCATGCATAAGGGTCTACTATTTATTGATAGCTTCTTTATAAATAATAAATGATAAAATATTTTTATTTTCCATTTCATCTTTACTTGTTTAGGTTTAAGAAATTTGGGGAAATTCTAAAAAGAAAAACGGGGCCATCTACATGAAAATTAGAATAATCTAAAATTAAACTTTAGAAACTTTTGGAACAACCTAAAAAAGAAAAAAAGAAAAGGAAGAAGTTTTTAGTATAACTTTTTGGTTTTTAGTTATTATATATATTATATATATATATATATATATATATATATATATATATATAGAATCAGAAAAATATAACTTGTCGGCCTTAAATAAATATATAATCATTACAAAGCTTCAACAAGAAATTTAATTGAAACAATTATATATTTTACACAACATATTTTTAACTGAGTCTGAAAGAAGAAAATGTTAATACATTTATAAAACTTTAGAGTTTAAATTGATATAATTATTGGCTTAAGTTTAAAATTGATACAATCTAAAATTTAGGGTGTGAATAATTTTTTTAAAAAAAAATGTAAATGTAAAGGAGTTTAAAATTTTGAAATATTTTGAAAGAAAAATTTAGAGAAATCATAAATTTAAAAATTGAAGTAGGAAGTTTCTTTTCCAATGTGATCACATTTAGATGAAATCAGAAAAACAGGAGAAAAGATTGAAAGTTTCAAAAAGTTCAAAGATAATATATGTAAATATTTCTATAAATTTTAAAGCCATATTTACATATATTATCTATGCCTACATGAAAATTATTATTATTATTTAACTAAATTGGATAAAAACAATTATCTTAGAATGATTGAATTGATATAAAAAATGATAAAACAATAATTACATTTAGATATTATTGATAAAAATATTAAAATGAACGAATATTTCAATAACCTCTCACGTCCCTAAAAGTTCACACTGTGAGATCCATACTCAACTTTATGTTGTCCTAGGTGCGGCCTCCTTTCGAAAAGTGTATGAATGAGTCAATACCAAGATGAATAGGGAAAATGTTCATTGTAAGTGGGAGAAGGACACGTGTCAACGCATCCAACCGTCTCCTCTACTAGTTTGCACCGTGAAATTCATATGATCCGTCTGCGTGTTGTCCTGGAGCGACCACACCTTCGGAGGGCCTGATCATAGGATTCAAAATAACGTTTATAAAAATTGTAAGCAAAATTCGAAATATCGATGTCAATGGAAATTTAGAGAAACTTGATGAAAATTGATAGAAATTGATTGAAACTTTGATTGTGACTTAATTAGATTATAATCGACTATTTTTAATTATTGTGAGTGAGGAAAATTCTTCTGTGTGATTTTTTTTTTAAAAAAAAACATGAGGGAAGTTCATTTCCCTCCCCATTCACCACTCCTGTGCAATGCATGAGAGTTATTTAATATTAATTAAATCAAATTATTTATTTAATTCTGTCGCCACGTGCCCGAGACGACGCGGAGCGGCCGACGTCCTTAAAAAGGGCTAATTTTAAAAGAAAATTAAAAAGGAGTCGCCACCAATCTTTTTTACGGTGTGATTGGACACCGAAATAAAGTAACAAATTTTAAGTAAAAATCAACAAAAATGGTCTGCGAAAACTAGAACTGAGTTCGGGAGTCACTTGTGTATGGGGAAGGTGTTAGCACCCCACAACACCCGCTAAATAAAACGGTGGCCAATTCATTTTTTATCTTGAATTAAAAATCTTATTCTTTAAATGAAATCATTTGGGAAGAAATTTTTTTAAAACAAATGTCTTATTTCACCTCTCATTACTCCAATGTTTGAAGTAATGATCCCATAAAATAAGTGGAATATATTTCTATCAATTAGGCTACTAGAATTAAGGAAAAATTCCTCATCTCAAGAACTTGAGAAATTAGTTCAATTTCTCAAAATCCGTCATAGGAATAGCCTTTTAATAAAATTATAAAAAAACATTAATTAAATTCATTTTTTCTTGGTCTCAAATCTCGGACTCCCAAAGATGTGATCCCTCACCTCAAGAATTCTAGAAAATCGGACTCCCAAATTTTCTAGATTCCGTCCTAGGACTTTTTTTTTTAAGAAAAACGATGTCAAGTTCTTGGAAAAAATTTATTAGAAAATCTTTTGAAATAATATATTAATTTTTTTAAAGATAAAAAAAATGTATTTTAAAAAATTTATATTTTAAATGTTTTAAAAGAATTTTAATAATAAAAGATTTAAAAAAAAAAACTCAAAAGAAATATTAACTAGAAATTAAAATTAATTTAAATGTGAATATTAAATAAGCACATATGATTTAAGAAACATAACATAAATTAAATAAACGTAAAAAAAAACATATTAAAAATTTAATGAAAACATATTGGAGATCGACCTCGGACTCCCAAAGAATCGATTCCTCACCTCAAGAATTCTAGAAAATCGGACTCCCAAATTTCCTAGATTCCGTCGTCGGTTTATTTTAGAAAAATAAAAATGAAGATTTAAAGATCTTAACAATATATAATTTCTAACATAAATATGAACCTACAAAAAAAAGAGTAGTAAAAAGTTTGATAAATAAAATAATTAAATACTAAATTTAAAAGAAAATTGTTAAAGAAAAATCAACTTAAATACTAAAAGTTGGAATAATAAAAACAAAATCAAAATGATATTAAAAAAAACGAAGATAAAATAGAAAGAAAAATAAGCCAAACCGAAAAAAAAAACATAAATAAAAAAAATAAGAAAAACGTAAACAGTAAATAATAAAGGCGTTAGCGTAAGAGGAACGAACATAAGTATAAGTAACAACAGATTAGTGAACAAATGAGAGTAGATAACAGAGCTGGAAAGTAAACAAGAACGTGATTAAGAAAAGTAAACGTATTAAAGCAGTAAACAAGGCGTAAAATAAATAAAAAAAAACAACATTAAAGAATAATAAACCACAAACATATTACCTTTGCTAATTCTTTTTTTTCTTCTTCTTTTTTTGTACAGATTGAACGAAATAAAAGGGTAAAGAAAACTTGTGAACTGTTCTTAAAGTTGAAGGTTGATTTAACTCCTTCAACTTTAAGAACTTGCTAGAGAAAAAAAAAAAAAAGGAAAGAGGAGATCGGAAAAACTTGTGGCTTAAGGCGCGGATCCTCGGGATTTTTACCCTACCAAATGCAACATTCCACTAAGCTTATGGAATTTCACTAGTTTTTTTTCTCTCTATATTTTCCACTTTCTTTCTCTCTATTCTCTCTTTTTTTTTTTTTTTTTTTTTTACAAAATAAGCTTCTTTTACTTCTTTTTGTTCTGTGTAGAAAAAAAAAAGGATCCCTTCCCAAGAAAATGCATTGTTTATAAAGGTAAGAAATTTGCCATTAATGTATGGAAATTCCTTTTGCCCTAAAACAAGAATTTGAAATTTTTCCTTAACTGTAAATGAGCCAAAAATGTGGATAAGAGATGAAAAAAAAAACATATTCTATTTTCTTACTTAAGAAAAAAAAATGGATTAAAGTTTATTCCCTTACGAAAAACAAAATCTCCACTCACTAATTCTCTAGATGCAAAAGGAATAATAAAAGACAAGAACTAATTATAAATAAAGGGGGAGCAACATAATTAGTGAAATTAACCCGGACAAAATACGTGGTTACAGCATGCCCCCCTTTGTTCATCCTTATAGGATTATAAGGTTGACAAAGGTATGACCACTATTTTGTTCGGTTGTGTCTGACTTAAAGGTGTAAATAGAAAGTTGGATCTCCAAAAAAAGAACAATCTCCACTCACTAATTCTCTAGATGCAAAAGGAATAATAAAAGACAAGAACTAATTATAAATAAAGGGAGAGCAACATAATTAGTGAAATTAACCCGGACAAAATACGTGGTTACAGCATGCCCCCCTTTGTTCATCCTTATAGGATTATAAGGTTGACAAAGGTATGACCACTATTTTGTTCGGTTGTGTCTGGCTTAAAGGTGTAAATAGAAAGTTGGATCTCCAAAAAAAGAACAAAAGAGCCTAAGAAAAACCTTCACTATAAGAAACAATATACCATGTCGTGGGCCAAGGATAAACAACCGCCACGCGACAAAGCAAAAAGAGCTGGAGGCCAGGGATAAATAAGCGCCATCACAGCAAAAGGAAGGTGTCGAGGGCCAGGAATAAACAAGCACCTCACGACACAAAGTAAAAAAGCACGCTGGAGGCCAGGAATAAACAAGCACCATCACAGCAAAAGGAAGGTGTCTAGGGCCAGGGATAAACAAGCACCTCACGACACAAAGTAAAAAAGCACGCTGGAGGCCAGGGATAAACAAGCACCATCACAGCAAAAGGAAGGTGTCTAGGGCCAGGGATAAACAAGCACCTCACGACACAAAGTAAAAAGCACGCTGGAGGCCAGGGATAAACAAGCGTCATCGCAGCAAAAGGAAGGTGTCGAGGGCCAGGGATAAACAAGCACCTCACGACACAAATTTAAGTTAGAAATATAGACAAATGTAATCTATGCATGCGTGCATGAGCACGTTTGTTACAGATGCATAGCCACACCATTATTTAATTTTCTCTTATGTACTCAAGAAGGTTGAAAACATATAAAATAGCTCGTTTATATTCATAGACAATATTAGTTTGATTTTGAAAAAGATTCATAGGGTCTTACTACATTCGAGCCACAAATTCAAAGATCCCCCCTAAAGGACAAAAGACTGGACAATACAAAACCAAAGTTCACCCTTCTTTTATGCGTAGTACTTCTTCACAAAATCTGCATTTAACGGGTTGGGCAAATCGCTCCCATCCATATTTGTCAGAATCAAAGCTCCGCCAGAGAATTCCTTTTTTACCACATACGGTCCCTCGTAATTGGGAGTCCACTTCCCTCTATGATCCTTTTGAAAAGGCAGGATTCTTTTTAATACTAAATCTCCTTCTTGGAAGCAACGGCGTCAAACTTTTCTATCATATGCACGTGTTATTTTCTTCTGATATAGTTGTCCTCTACATAATGCAGTCAATCTTCTTTCTTCTATGAGATTTAACTGCTCGTACCTGGCCTGAGTCCACTCTGCTTCTTCTAGCTCTGCCTCTTGAATTACCCTGAGGGATGGCACTTCAACCTCAATTGGCAAGACAACTTCCAAACCATATACCAGAGAAAATGGTGTAGCCCCGGTCGACGTACGAACAGACGTTCGATAACCATGCAATGCGAATGATAACATCACGTGCCAATCCTTATATGTGACAGTCATCTTTTCAATGATTCTCTTGATATTTTTATTGGCTGCCTCTACTGCTCCATTCATTTTAGGGCGATAAGGGGTAGAGTTAGAGTGTTTAATTTTGAACTGAGTACATAATTCTTCCATCAGTTTGTTATTTAAATTCTTTCCGTTATCAGTGATGATACGCTCGGGCAAGCCATATCGACATATGATGTCCTTCCTTATGAACTTGACAACAGCTTGCTTAGTGACACTCTTGTATGAGGTAGCCTCCACCCACTTAGTAAAATAGTCTATGGCTACCAAGATGAAACGGTGACCATTTGACGCTTTCGGCTCAATGGGCCCAATCACATCCAAACCCCACATGGAGAAAGGCCACGGGGCCGTCAACACATGTAGGGGGAAGCTGGAGCATGCATTTTATCAGAATATATTTGGCATTTGTGACATTTTCTTGCGTACTTGATGCAATCTGATTCCATAGTCAACGAATAATATCCAGAACGTAAAACTTGTCTTGCCATCATGTGCCCATTTGCATGTGTCCCACAAACTCCTTCATGAAATTCTTCTAAAATTCTTTTGGCTTCTGAAGCATCAACACATCTCAGTAGAGTCATATCATAATTCCTTTTGTACAGCACTTCTCCATTCAGAAAGAAACTTCTGGCCAACTTTCTAATGGTGCACTTATCGTTTTCAGAAGCTCCAAGCGGATAATCTCGACATGTGATGTAGTGTTTAATGTCATGATACCAAGGCTTCCCGTTAGGTTCCTGCTCAACAATTAGGCAGTATGCTGGTGCTTCACGTTTCTCAATATTTAAAGGCTGAATTTTCTCATTGTGAGCCACATTAAACATGGCAGATAAAGTGGCTAATGCATCTGCAACCTGGTTATTTTCGCGTGGGACATGCTTGAATGTGATTGACTCAAAAGTTTGGGTCAACTCTCGAATATACTTATTATAGGGAATTAACTTAGAGTCTCTTGTCTCCCACTCCCCATTTAGTTGATGTACTACTAAAAGAGAATCTCCAAAAACTTGCAACTTTTTTATTTTCATGTCATAGGCCATCTGAACTCCCATACTGCATGCTTCATACTCAGCCATATTATTCGTGCAATCAAAGTATAGCTTAGCAGTTAGGGGATACAATTTTCCTTCAGGAGATATTAAGATAGCTCCTACACCATGCCCCACTTCGTTCGTGGCCCCATCAAAAAACATCGTCCATGTTTCAGGATCCTGTGTCGTATTCAAGGTGGAGACCGTCATGATGTCCTCATCAGGAAATTCAAATTTCATTGGCTCATAGTCTTCTACAGGCAACTCGGCTAGACAATCGGCAATCACACTCCCTTTTATGGCCTTTCTGGTGACATAGAAAATATCGTATTCTGATAGCAATACTTGCCATTTGGCTATCCTCCTAGACAACGATGGCTTTTCGAAAATGTAATTTATAGGATCCATTTTTGAGATAAGCCATGTCGTGTAATACAACATATATTGTCTTAGTCTTTGAGCTGTCCATGCTAAGGCACAACATGTTTTTTCTAACAACGAGTACTTCGACTCGTAGCTTGTGAACTTCTTGCTCAAATAATAAACAGCTTGCTCCTTCCTTCCTGTAGAGTCATGTTGCCCCAATACGCAACCCATGGACTCTTCGTTTACTGTTAAGTATAAGATTAACGGTCGTCTTGGAGTTGGTGGGACAAGTATTGGAGGGTTCTGCAAATAATCCTTGATTTTATCGAAAGCCTTTTGGCAGTCCTCGTTCCAACGACAGATCTCGCTCTTACGAAGGAGTCTTAGTATTGGCTCGCAGGTTTGAGTTAGGTGTGAAATAAATCGAGCGATGTAATTTAGTCTCCCCAAGAAGCTTCTGACCTCTTTTTGGGTCTTCGGTGGCTTTAAATCCACTATTGCTCTAATCTTGTCTGGGTCTACTTTGATTCCTTCCTGACTGACAACAAAACCCAACAATTTTCCAGAAGATACTCCAAATATGCACTTTGCTGGATTCAACTTTAACTGGAACTTTCGTAATCTTTCAAAGAGTTTACGAAGGGTAAACACATGCCTTTCTTCGGGTCTAGACTTTGCTATCATATCATCAACGTATACTTCAATTTCCTTGTGCATCAAGTCATGGAATAAAGTAACCATAGCTCTCTGGTAGGTTGCTCCCACATTTTTTAAGCCAAAAGGCATGACTTTATAGCAAAACGTTCCCCATAAGGTGATCAACGTTGTCTTTTCTCGATCCTCAGGAGCCATCTTGATTTGATTGTACCCTGAAAAACCATCCATAAACGAAAATGTAGAATACCCAGCAGTATTATCCACTAGCACGTCAATATGTGGAAGGGGAAAATTGTCTTTAGGACTTGCGCGATTTAGATCCCTGTAGTCAACGCACATTCTGACCTTTCCGTCTTTCTTCGGAACTGGTACAACATTTGCGACCCACTCTGGGTATTTAGACACTGCTAGGAACCCTGCATCAAATTGCTTTTTAACCTCCTCTTTAATTTTGATCAACATTTCAGGCTTCATCTTGCGCAACTTTTGTCGTATAGGCTTACATTCAGGCTTGAGCGGCAATCGATGCGTTACGATCTCCGTATTTAAACCAGGCATATCTTGGTAAGACCATGCAAATATGTCCTTATACTCATGAAGTAAGGCTATGAGATCCAAACGATCTTGCTCCAAGGCCAATGTACCAATTCGTACTTCTCTCGCCTCTTCTGGTGTCCCCAGATTAACAACTTCCAAAGGTTCTTGGAATGGTACATTCTTCTTTTCTTCTTGTTCAATCATCCTTAGTAACTCAGGTGATATATCGCATTCGTCTTCGGCACTTTGCTCGAGACTACAGATTGGAACTTCGAAATCAACAGTTTCATCGACGTAGTTTTTGTCTCCAACGTCCCTGTTATCGACCCTGAATTGTATTGGTAAGAGGTAGAGGAGGGGGGAAAGAAACGATAAATAATAACATGCTTCGAAGTAGAATGGAATAGACACAATGATTGGGATAAAAAGAAATTTGATCATACTTTCCATTTCTTTAACCAAAAAAAGTACATATTGCGATCAGACATTGAAAGCAAAACAAAAGCATTGAAAAGTGCCCTTATTACAAAGAAATCCCTGTGGCCTTAGGCATAACCACAAGGTGCATGACAACGTCATTACTTTGGCAATACTTTAGTGACGCTTGACATCTTCTTGACCTCCCAATTGCTCAACTCAAATTCCGGCAAACAAAGACGAACCAATTGACAAGACGAACGAGTGTTTTCAGTGATAACAGCTACTGAGGCCTCGAATTCCTTGATGCATTCCCTCGACTGCTTGTTGTTGAAAAGTAATTCGCCTGGCTTGAAAGTATCCGATAGGTGCGGTATATGCATTCTTCCTCGTTCGACTTCACGTCCTTCGAGACGTGCACTTCTTTTTTCCTTCTTCTCTGCTCGAACCCTCTTCCATTCAGAAGTTGTTGGCTTATACCCCAATCCAAACCTTTCTTTAGCCTTAGGAAAAGAAATCACCTCTGGGTTTCCTTGATTGCTCTTTCCTAAACCTTCGTGCATCTGATAACCACTCCTTATCAACGTTCTCGCCACCATTAGAGATGTTCGAGACATATAACAACTAATATCTAAGCCCTCAGTTGGAACGATAGTAGCATTAGCGACTTCAAATGATCTGTAAGAGCACTCAAAAGCTTCTTCTGCTGCTTCAACATAAGGAAGTGTCGACGTTTTTGTGACAAACATGTCTTCCTCTCCATAAACAATGGCCTGCCCACCTTCCACGCTGAACTTTACCCTTTGATGTAGTGATGAGGGAACTGCCCCTGCTGAGTGGATCCAAGGTCGTCCGAGCAAACAACTATAAGAAGAGTTGACATCCATGACCTGAAATGGTACGTTGAAAGTGGTGGGCCCAATTTTTAACGGGATCTCTATGTCTCCAATCACTTCTCTACGAGCACCGTCAAAGGCCCTAACTACCATGGTACTCGGCTTCAAATAGGAGGGATCTACAGGAAGTTTCATCAAAGTGGATCTTGACATAATGTTTAGGGATGATCTGTTATCAACAAGGACCCTAGCCACATGATGGTCCTTACATTTTACCGATATGTGCAAAGCCTTGGTGTGCCCAGTACCTTCCGGAGGGATCTCTTCATCAGTAAAAGAGATACAATTTGTAGCAGTTATATTCCCAACAATTTCACTGAGTGCGTTTATCGAAATGTCATGACCCACGTGTGCTTGATTTAAGATATCCAGCAAAACCTGGCGATGTGGTTCAGAGTGCATGAATAATGACAAAATCGATATACGAGCCGGAGTATGATGCAACTGCTCTATTACTTTGTACTCACTTTGCTTGATCAACTTCAGAAACTCACGTGTTTCTTCTTCAGAGACGGGTTCATGACCTGTCTTCTTTCCGACTAGCGTGGCTTTATCTGCAAAAGCTTTGCTCAAATCATTTAGATCATCCTCAATCGTCACCTCTACAGCTTTGCCCTTACGCTGTCGAGCTTCGTCCTCCTTAGAGCAACTCTTCAGATTATCTGGTGTGTAGCATCTCCCGCTACGAGTCATCCCTCCAGTTGCTGCAGAATTGACACTATTTGTAATGAATTGGCACTCGTACCTCCATGGTACAGCTCGACTATCCTTATAAGCAAAAGGACCTGGTACTTCAACAGTCATTGTCTTAGGCATCTGGATACAGGGAGTGATGCTCGGCTTTTGCTCATAATGGACGATTAATGGCTCTCGTATAGATGACGCCTTTTTTGTGGCTTCTTCTGAAGATGATGCACCGGAAATCATATCAACTTCGAATTCCTGTATATTCACCTGACTTACCATCAAAATTTTTGCATCCATCAATTTCTGTACTTCTTTCTTGAATTCAACACAATCTTCCATGGAATGTCCATCTAACTCAGGGTGAAGTAAGCATCCCTTTTGACCAACGCACCCTATTCCACTCTCACCATCATTGCTGACTCTTGGCAATATATATCCAGCTTCATGAAGAATTAGGAAAAGAGTCTTCATTGGTGTGGTTAAATCATGAACATTATCCTTGTAACATTTCAAGGATGTCTCAACAGCATTTATAGTAGGGTTTTCATGATTTGGGAGTGGGTTTTGGTTGACATCTGGTTCTTCTTCTGTCTTTTTAAACTTCAACCAACCAGCCTTAACTAAGCTTTGCACCTTGGCCTTTAAGGGATAACAATTCTCAGTGGAGTGTCCAACTGCCCCAGCATGGTATTCACACCTTGCACTTGGGTCGTACCATTTAGGATACGGCGGTTGTATAGGATCTTGAGGGACAATGACGACTTGGTGATTCTTTAGCAGCTGTGGCAAGAGTTCAGTGTACGACATGGGTATTGGATCAAAACGGGTTTATTTCCAATTATTCTTTGCAAATCTCTGATTTGACTGACCATACTGATTTTGTCCTCCGCTCTGATGATTGGGAGAGTAATTTGTTTGCCCCACAGTTGTTGAAGACACCTGTGCTGACATTCGCTGAGTTGAGCTTAACTCATGTACTTCCCCTTCCTTTTTCTTCGGGGTCATCATTTTTCTTGATTCAGAGGCAGCATCAGTAATCCTTCCATTCTTTATTCCAAACTCAATCCTTCCTCCGATCGTTATAATGTCTGAGAAATTGGTTGAAGCGCTCCCAATCATTCTGTCGTAGTATGAGGATCGAAGTGTATTTATGAACATGGCCGTTAACTCTCTATCAGTTAAAGGGGGTTGCACTTGCGCGGCCATTTCCCTCCATCTTTGGGCATACTCCTTGAATGTCTCGACATTCTTCTTCTCCATTCGCTGGAGGTCTAACCGGTCTGGTGCCATATCAATGTTATATTTGTACTGCCTTAAGAACGAATCAGCAAGATCTTTCCATTTATGCACTTGGGAGCCGTCCAAATGCATGTACCAACGAGAGGCTGGGCCGACCAAACTATCCTGGAAACAGTGGATCAACAAATTATCATCGTGAGCATATGCAGACATCTTTCGACAGTACATTACTAGATGACTTTTTGGGCACGTGGTCCCATTATATTTTTCGAAGTCAGGAGTCTTGAACTTTGGAGGGATCACTACATCTGAGATTAAGCATAAACGTGTAGCATCAACCTCCCCATATACATCTGCACCTTCGATCGCTCGCAGCCTTTCTTCTAAAAATTCCAGTCTTTTCTTGCTACTAGGCTCTTCTGGAATCTTTCTACCACCCTCTACAACTGGGGTGGATACTGGATCGTTCACACGGTTTGTCTGTGGCAAAGCCTGAGTAGAATCTTGTGTCGGAGATGATGTAGGATAAGACCCTCCCGCCAGGTGCGGGCTTGGCATCATTTGAGGGGTAAACCCTGGGGGATAAGCAGGCATTTCTTCTAGGGTCTGATTCAGACCAAATTCTACTTGTGACGAAGATCCGACAACATTTTTCCCTCTCCCGACAGTGAGCAATTCCAAGACTTTCGTTAATTGCTCCTTCAACTCTTCTACATCTTGACGTACCGCCTGGACCTGCTCATTCACTTGATCATCCATGATTTTTGCCTTTCGTCTTGTCCAATAGGGGTGGTGAGGAGGTGAACTTTGAGCTATTTTTGTAAACTTTAAACCTTTTTGTATTTGTAAGAGAAATAAATAATGGTTTGGTTAGAGAGATATAGAGATAAAAATAAAAAAAAATAAAAAAAATAAAAAAAAAAACTTTCATTAAAAAGATATGAATGTAAAATGACATACATTAAGGGATAATTTTGATGCGAAAATCCTACAAATAGTATGATGCAAAGTGAATGCCCTAAGTTCTAGTGATAGCACCCAAAACGCCCTAGGTCCCCTATGATCCCTAGAAAACGAGATAACTCGCTACTGCCAGGCCGCGTAGGTATGATGTCTTGTCGGAGGGTTGTAGCTTGTAATGCGAACCGATCTGCCATCCTTGCCATCTGTCTTAGCTTCTCGGCTCCTTGCTCTATCTGTCCTCTGACGCTGTCATAATTCTGCCTCAATATGTTATACTCGTCCCTCCATATAGCAAAATCTTCTGACATTTCTTGATACTTTTTCTTCAATTGGCCATAGTCGTCTGTTACCATCTCTCGCGCGTTGCGACAAATCGATAGTTAGTGTTCAGCATTTGTAACAGCCTCCTGAAGAAGCATGTTTTTGTGTTCTGCCTCAGTCAGTTGGGATTTGTATATTTTGGCTGAACTCTGTAAACTCTCAACCTCTGCAACGATCTTCTGGGATGATGCGGCCTTCTCACTTAAGGCACTCTGGAAACTTGCAGCAACTTTGTTCATTCTCTCCAACTCCTGTTTTAGCTCTTTAATGTACTTGTTTTGTGCTTCTGCCTCATTATGCAAAACAGCAATATCTCCCAATAATCTCTTGTTCTTCTTTTTCATCTGGATTGCTTCAATGTTCAAAGAATCTCTTTCTCTCTCCAACTCTGGTTGCTTTTGGAGACACCGCTTTGCATCCTCCAATTGCCTCTGGGGCACTAGTAGCTTGCTGGCCCAATCTTTTAACCTCTTTCCTCAACTCTTCATTTTCTGTTGCTAGGACTTGGTTCATCTCCTTCAACCGCTCCAAATCCTTTTCTCGGTTGTCATGACCTACGTTTGAAGTTCTGTTCGAATTCAATGACCTCTGCATAATAGCAACTTCGACTCCACTTCTAGTTGCTCTCCAATTGTCATACTGTGCTGTGGTGCCCTCGCAATGTCGTGGGCTCTTCATTCTTTTGACCAATTTCCACGCTTCCACTGCTTTATGAACCTTGACACTAGTTTCATCAGATTCGTACAAGAAATCCCAATCTTCTAAACCATGGACAAATGGTGTGAATTGCTTTGACCATAGCTGACGTAGAACCAAAAGGGGAGAGTAGGCAATTCCTCCCCACAGACCTAATAATGGGATGAATGGTAACTGCCCACAACGGTATGTTAAAGGACTTGTGGGTAACCATGGTGCCCTCCAGATTACCTCATCGGATGTTAGGTTGCCTAAAAAATGCATCCAAATTTCGCGATTCGGAACGTCTGAACTCCAGCGTGCGGCATTGAAATCTCTGATAGTGTTTCTTGTGGTGTTCCATGGGCTACTAAACTTTATCTGGGAATACCCAAACCCAGCAGGATACCTCAGATGACTGGAAAGTCATATGAACAACATTGGGGCGCAACTGAAAAACTTTCCCTTCCCTTGGACTCGGCAGTAGTTTAATGATCTAAAGGTTTCTGCCATAATTGGGATAACAGGGTTCACGCCTCTTTTTATTCCAATGAAGAGCTTAACGACTTCTTCTTCTACGTAGCCTTTAATTCTTGGAAAGATAACCATACCATAAATGCATAATGCCAAGAGCGACAAGCCCTTCTTCCCAGGTAAGAATGCACGTGCAAGACCAATCAAATAATCAATAGGGATACAACTCCTTCCCCCTTTCATCTTCGTCTGCTTCTTTATATCAGAGGCATGCACATCTCCCAAAAACTTGGACAATGACCTCTGCATAGTCAGCTTTCGATCATAAACATAAACCTTACTACCGATGCAAGGTGGTATGCTAAGGAGAGCTCGATATTCTTCTATGGTGGGGGTTAAGTCAAATGTATTGAACGTGAAGCATTTCAACATAGGATCCCAAAAGTGTGCCAGAGCTTGCAATGCCTGTGTGTTGATGTTTGTATACATGAGATCTGCGATGTTCCCATATGCCTCTGCAAATTCCATTCTATGCTCCAAGGCCAACTTCTCCTATAATCCCTTTAGATCTTCTGAATCATTATTAACAAACTCTAATCGAGGAGACTGCAAAAGTGAAACCTCGGACCTCCTAGGCCAAGCGAATCCTGACTCTTGTTGAAGTTGCTCTGACCATTGTGCCACACCCTCCCACGAGTCTTCGCTAGGGATGGTTTGGGCGAATACCTCGGGCGCATGAGTGTCTACCATCCTAAGATCGGGTATGATGAAAGATGAGTCTATATGCAAGATGCGAGAAATAAACAAATATATAAAAAGAAAGCTCAAATATAATAGTGAGGTTGGTTCTGACACCCTAAATGACAAGGCCCCCAAAAATGGTGTATGATCAACATGATCACACAACCATATTGAGCGAGAATTTTTCGTGTGCCTGTACGGAAGCATAAGCTCCTCGAGGGTCAACACTACTCCGTTCTCAAATCTAAACTATGGGTATAGCCCGGGTAGGGAGCTCGTGGTAGTGTGTGGAAATAATAAACATAACAAAGCGATTAATAAGATATGAAGATTAAACAAGTGAGGTTGAACATAAGTCCTAAAGGGTAAAGGTCCCCAATTTAGTCACAAAACTCATACGATATTCTATGACCAAATCGAGTGAGGTTTTTCATGTGCCCACACGGGAGCATAAGCTCCTCGAAGGTCAACACTACTCCATCCTCATTTCTAATCCTATAGGGTAAAGCCCGGGTAGGAGGCTTGTGATTGCGTGTGTGAGATAACAAAAATAAAACAACACAAGCAAAATAAAAAAATAGCACTGAAAATAAAAATAAAATAAAAAAAAATAACTAAAGAAACAAGATAAAAAAAAACAAAGGCCAAACTCTCGAGGTGGGGCCTCAAGTCCCCAGTGGAGTCGCCAAGCTGTCACCACGTGCCCGAGACGACGCGGAGCGGCCGACGTCCTTAAAAAGGGCTAATTTTAAAAGAAAATTAAAAAGGAGTCGCCACCAATCTTTTTTACGGTGTGATTGGACACCGAAATAAAGTAACAAATTTTAAGTAAAAGTCAACAAAAATTGTCTGCGAAAACTAGAACTGAGTTCGGGAGTCACTTGTGTATGGGGAAGGTGTTAGCACCCCACAACACCCGCTAAATAAAACGGTGGCCAATTCATTTTTTATCTTGAATTAAAAATCTTATTCTTTAAATGAAATCATTTGGGAAGAAATTTTTTTAAAACAAATGTCTTATTTCACCTCTCATTACTCTAATGTTTGAAGTAATGATCCCATAAAATAAGTGGAATATATTTCCATCAATTAGGCTACTAGAATTAAGGAAAAATTCCTCATCTCAAGAACTTGAGAAATTAGTTCAATTTCTCAAAATCCGTCATAGGAATAGCCTTTTAATAAAATTATAAAAAAACATTAATTAAATTCATTTTTTCTTGGGCTCAAATCTCGGACTCCCAAAGATGTGATCCCTCACCTCAAGAATTCTAAAAAATCGGACTCCCAAATTTTCTAGATTCCGTCCTAGGACTTTTTTTTTTTTTAAGAAAAACGATGTCAAGTTCTTGGAAAAAAATTTATTAGAAAATCTTTTGAAATAATATATTAATTTTTTTAAAGATAAAAAAATGTATTTTAAAAAATTTATATTTTAAATGTTTTAAAAGAATTTTAATAATAAAAGATTTAAAAAAAAACTCAAAAGAAATATTAACTAGAAATTAAAATTAATTTAAATGTGAATATTAAATAAGCACATATGATTTAAGAAACATAACATAAATTAAATAAACGTAAAAAAAAACATATTAAAAATTTAATGAAAACATATTGGAGATCGACATCGGACTCCCAAAGAATCGATTCCTCACCTCAAGAATTCTAGAAAATCGGACTCCCAAATTTCCTAGATTCCGTCGTCGGTTTATTTTAGAAAAATAAAAATGAAGATTTAAAGATCTTAACAATATATAATTTCTAACATAAATATGAACCTACAAAAAACAAAGAGTAGTAAAAAGTTTGATAAATAAAATAATTAAATACTAAATTTAAAAGAAAATTGTTAAAGAAAAATCAACTTAAATACTAAAAGTTGGAACAATAAAAACAAAATCAAAATGATATTAAAAAAAACGAAGATAAAATAGAAAGAAAAAGAAGCCAAACCGAAAAAAAAACATAAATAAAAAATAAGAAAAACAAAAAAAAATTAAAAAAAAAAATAAGAAAAACGTAAACAGTAAATAATAAAGGCGTTAGCGTAAGAGGAACGAACATAAGCATAAGTAACAACAGATTAGTGAACAAATGAGAGTAGATAACAGAGCTGGAAAGTAAACAAGAACGTGATTAAGAAAAGTAAACGTATTAAAGCAGTAAACAAGGCGTAAAATAAATAAAAAAAAACGACATTAAAGAATAATAAACCACAAACATATTACCTTTGCTAATTCTTTTTTTTTCTTCTTCTTTTTTTGTACAGATTGAACGAAATAAAAGGGGAAAGAAAACTTGTGAACTGTTCTTAAAGTTGAAGGTTGATTTAACTCCTTCAACTTTAAGAACTTGCTAGAGAAAAAAAAAAAAAGGAAAGAGGAGATCGAAAAAACTTGTGGCTTAAGGCGCGGATCCTCGGGATTTTTACCCTACCAAATGCAACCTTCCACTAAGCTTATGGAATTTCACTAGTTTTTTTTTCCTCTATATTTTCCACTTTCTTTCTCTCTATTCTCTCTCTGTTTTTTTTTTTTTTACAGAATAAGCTTCTTTTACTTCTTTTTGTTCTGTGTAGAAAAAAAAAAGGATCTCTTCCCAAGAAAATGCATTGTTTATAAAGGTAAGAAATTTGCCATTAATGTATGGAAATTCCTTTTGCCCTAAAACAAGAATTTGAAATTTTTCCTTAACTATAAATGAGCCAAAAATGTGGATAAGAGATGAAAAAAAAACTGATTCTGTTTTCTTACTTAAGAAAAAAAAAAAGGATTAAAGTTTATTCCCTTACGAAAAACAAAATCTCCACTCACTAATTCTCTAGATGCAAAAGGAATAATAAAAGACAAGAACTAATTATAAATAAAGGGAGAGCAACATAATTAGTGAAATTAACCCGGACAAAATACGTGGTTACAATTCAAATTATTAATTCAATATTAATGAGTTGAATCCAATTTAATTAATTTATTCATATATATATATGAATCATATTCTAATATACACATTCTCTATAATTTTAATATAAGTCTCATCCACATTAACTATAACCTATAATTTTAATATGAATCCAATTCATATTAATTTAATGTTTGAATTTTATTCAAATATTAATACTCTCCCCTTATAAAGTTTTAATTTTAAATCTATTTCAAAATTAACTTAATATCATAATGTATCTTATACAATATTTCAATTGTATCATATACAATTAATTCTCTAAATTAATTTGAACATTTCAAATATTTTCAACACTTAATTTCCTTATTTAATCCATTTTGAGCTAGTAGAGGGACCTTATGGACCTACAGTTATAAGCTCCAATGATTCGAGATTAATTAATTAAACTCTTTAATTATATTAATCAACATTCATTAATTATGGGGCATATTACTAAATGCCTATAGTTGCACTCTTATAAACTGTAGAATATTTATGTGTTCATTGAATTAACTATATTATGCTTCACAAATTGTTCGTAATTACAATTGGGTCAAATTACCATTTTACCCCTGTAATTATCTTTTGCACCTTAAGTATCACTGATCCTTTAATGAACAACTTGTTTATAATCTCACTATAAACAAAACCCCTCCCAGGACAGTGAGAGGGTGAGGCCTCATTGTTCAAGTCCCGGAGTTAGCACTTAGGGAAACAACCTATCTACTTTTCCTAAAGTTAGAAAGAAGTGAATTCCATCTTGCAACATTATATTCTCAGCTCCTCACTCGGTATGGTCCCCAAAATGATACGCATATTGAGTCGGCAGCTAAGGCCACTCTCACCCATACAAATCAAAGAACGACCCTTATGAGCAGAGTTCATAACTCACTTAGGATTGAGATCGAGTTACATGGTTATCGTTTGAAATATAGATCTCTTCAATTAACGATGTTATAAAGAGAGATTATATTTCGTGGTCCGGTCTTATACAGACTCACTGTATGGGATAGCCCCACTTACATGTCATTACATGAACGATTTGGATTAAATCATTTGTAATACTTACAACATTTGTAACACTAATTATAACATTTGTAACACTTACAAAGTGAGTCGTATCTATAGTGTTACCAATATAAGGCACCCAACTTTATCCATATACTATAGACCTTTTTAGGTTACTACTTGAACATAATCTACTTATATGTCAATTACATACTGTTCAAGTTGTATTAAATAATCTAGAATCTTAGTTTATTGGATTTGAGTTATGCAAATAAATAACACTTATTTATTGGAAAATAATAATACTTTATTTATTCAATAATTAATAATTTATTTACAAAATTACAGACTACAAGATTTATGACATAAATCCCAACAAAAATAATATTAAATATTGGTAATTAATTACTAAATTAAAGGAGACATGAAATATTTGTATACAAAATAATTGTAAATTGTTTTCTATAAATGCACATGTCTAATACCAAAAAGATGACTTTGAAGCATCTAATCCATAATCTTGATATTTCTGATAAAAATTACAATATATTATTCCCAAGTCATCATATGTTGAAAATGTTAGAGATAGTTACTTAAATGAAAATTTTAAGACTCATACGACCAACATATAGACCCTGTTGGAAATATAGTTTCATTTTTGTGGGTTTTTTTCACATTCAATTTATTTGGAAATGAAAGTTTTGGATTCAAAATAAAGCTAAACATTGAGAAAAGTTGGAAATTAGAAAAAGTAGTATATTAAAAAAGCTGACGACATATAGAGAAAATAATACAATATGTCAGCGACATTTTCACAATATTTCAACATTACATCAAAGATAATTCAACAATATATCAATGGTTTTGTTAACATGCTAGAAATATATCCATAAAACTACATATCACCTATAAATCGTAGATTTTCCAAAAAAAAATTTGATTCTAGATAATGTTATAAACAAAAGTTACAACATATCACAAAACACTTAAGTAAAATGCAGTGAGTCAGGAAAGAGCACAACACCAAGATTGATAACCTAGTTGGGTGCAATACTACCTACGTCTGCTGGGCAGGGTGTCCATGGAAAGATAACTTCACTAATACAATGCCAAGCAACTACAACAATGTACTTATCTGTAATGATACCACAAATACAGAGACACTCGTACAACTTAACTCTCTAAATATCACTCAGGCTCCCCTGAATGTAAGAATCCCTCTCAGTGAATTTAGGCTCCCCCTAAGATTGTGTGTATTAGTGAAAGTTCACTTAGGCTCCCCTTAAGCGTAAGACTTCTTCTCAAAATGATTATCTTCCCACATCAAGTAAAGACCTCTTCACTTGACTAGCTTAGGCTCCCCCTAAGCGTATAAATCTCTTCTTCAGTTAATATGGAGTAGATCAATACAACTCGCAGACAGGCTCGGGACCAGAAGCAGCACAAATTTCTAAATCACAGATCACAATATACATTCGTGAAAATAATAACCCACAAGAACAACAACTCAAAAGTGATATTCTCTCAACGGCCACATTCAACAACTGATCCCAAAACTTTAAATTTACACAGAGAAAAATCGAATGAACAAACCTAGTTCCCACAATAATTACGCTCCAAAAAAAGGCAGGAAATCTGCCAAATGAATGCAGATAGAATTTTTCCAAATAAGAAAAATATATTTTGTAGAATTTGCATTTCCAAAAACTGATATAATAGATGCACAACTTGAATAATAACCACCAATCTTAAACAAATATTGCCTAACACATCTTTAACAAATACCAAATATGTTTTGCCAACAGAGGGACGACTTGCTCTTCTTTGTCTTTTTCATGTGCTTATTTCTCCATGAAAGTTTTTTTTTTCTCAACCAAAATTATTCATAAAAAATTGACATTATTTCAAAAGACAATTTCAAAACAAAACAGAGATCGTTGATATAAATCAATCTGAATTGTATTGAGAAAAGAATTCCATCAATTATTTTCATTTTAATTTTCAACGTAACTGATAGCGACTTTATTGAGCTCCATCTTCATCTAATTAGACGACATTATTTTACCACCCCAAGCTCTTCCAACTTTCATCACATCCTTCCTCTCTTTTGTCTCAATCATTTCCCCATCTTCCGTCGAACAAAATGATTCTAGATACACTTATTCCGACTAATGACTCTGATGGTAAGTTCTTCAACTTTCGATTTACTTTAGTTGATTAAAAAAACAAACAAACAAACAGGAAGTTGCATTGAAAAAGTCCCCATGTAGAAACCCTAAACGTAAAAAATTGGGCTTTAATTGGACCCGACTCGTCTTATTTGGAACTTAAAATAACTATGTGGTGCCTAATCATCTTATAAAAAATGTTACCTCATAAATCTATTAGGTTTTTTATTAGCATGCTAATATTAAGAATTAATTAGAATACCTTTTGTAAGTATAGAAACTAAAGTTAATATTTTTTTTTAAGTACATGGACCAAAATCAAAATATAAGAATGAAACCACTATTTAAACTTCTAATTTATTAACTCGAGGGACATCAAAATCTTAATTGGGTGGGTCCCACTTTGATTTGAAGGTTGAATTGTTTTTAGAAATTGACTCCTCTTTTAATGCGAGGAAAAACTCCCATTTAATTGACTCGTAATTTTCCTTTTTTTTTTTTTTTTTTTAAGTGAATTTGCCATTTTTTTCTAAAAAGTTTTTTTTTAGTATCCACAAAATTTCTTCAGCGCTAAATTATACTTCATGCCAATTTTTTATTACAATAGTGAATTAATCGTAATTCTTGTATCCGAGTTGAGATTGAAAACAATACTTTTTATTAGGTTAAAAAAGTATTTTTATGACCTCAATTTCTGGCTCTAAATTTTCAATTTCACAAGTATCGACTTACATTCTCGATTAAGTTTTTGTTTCAATTCTCATCGTAAAGATTTCCAACACATGTTTAAAACTATGTGTTGCAGTTCAACAACTTTTTGTAGAAACAAATCTTATTTTCTTTTGATTTTTCTCTCAATAGGGTACTCTCATTCTTAAATCGATTACTACTGTTCTTTTTATTTCTCGTCAACATCATGTTCAATTTGTTCCCCATTCATCGTAGCGGGTATAGGGTTTTCAAAATCTCTCTCGTCGAAATTTTCAAAATCTCTCTCGTCGAAATCTCTATCCCCTTCCTCTTCGACATAGAGTTGCCTTCATCCTTCATAACTCGTAAGACTGTCAACTGGGTCCAATAAGGTTTACAAAGCCTGATTCATTGTCTTCATGGGCGTTACTTCATTTATCACCATCTTTTTTTATTTTTGCCTACATTTTGCCGAACTCAAAATCTTCACCACCAAAGTTGACAAAATTGCATCATGGATGTGGGCGATGCCACTAAGATCATCTTCCTCGCACTTGTCGTCGGTAATGATACAAAAGGCAAGGGAGAACACAAGTGTGTGTTTGTTTCCACGTGGGTCTAATTTTCAAGAGTCAAATTTGTAGTTTTCATTACGGTTGTCATTCAATTTGAAATGATTTAGTTTTTTTTCTTTGTCAAATTTTTAAAATAACAAACAAGTGTCTGTCATAAAACAACATGTTGCTTTAGGCATGCTGAAAAGCCTTTACACCGGTAATTGAAATGGAAACTTAATCGAGAGCGTAAATGAACTTAAAATATACTCAATCAGCTAATTTTGTAAATAGTTAAATTACAAGTTTAGTCTTAGAAATTTTATCTTTGTGTCCATTTAGTCCGGTCTGAACATTTAAAAGTGTCCAATATATCTCTAAACTTTTAATTTTGTGTCTAATAGATCCCTAAACTTTTAATTTTTAAATATAGTATAGTTATTAAATTGAGAGAACAAATAACAACAAACTTCAAAACTTACCAAATTTATAATTTAACATTTGAAAATCGAGGCATACTGCATAAGTACAAGGCCTAAAAATTTGATCCTTGAACGAATCTCTTTCAAACTCAAATTTCAACAAATTTCCAATTTTAGTATTACCTTTCCTTTTTCTTTTCTCTTTTTTTTTTTCTTTTTTTTAACAATTTAGTATTATCTTTCTCTAATAATCTAATAATTTTGTAGGATACCTCATTTTTTAAAAATCCTATTTATCACATGTTAGAAAATATTTTTTTAAACACCATATTTAGAAGTAGGACCCACGCATGGTAGACTTTATAGCTTCAAAATTTGTGTCCAACGTTGACTCATTGACAACACACCTTGACTATGACCTACTTTGATCTGAATGTTGAATTTATTATCTTAGAAATTATGTTAAAAATTTATAATGATTTAATCTTTGTTAACAATTTAGCATCTTCATTTTAAAATTTGTAACTATTTAGCTTTTTAGCCAAAATTTTCTTCAAAATTAAGTGTAAATTTTTATCACGTTTATAATTTATCAATAAATTTGATTTCCAATCAGTTTATCAATCTACACGTGTAAGAATTTCATTAAATCATAATAATATTATTTACGATAGAAATTAAATCGTTACAAATTGTAAAGTAAATGAACTAAATCATTACTTATTAAAGTATAGAGACTATATCGTTATCAACTAAAGTTCAATGACTAAATTCTTATTTTTACAAAAGTTCATAACCAAAAATGTTTTTTAACCTATAAATAATATCCATATTACTAACTTATTTGACTTATGTCCATAGTGGTGTTTGATGAATTAAGTGTAAGGATGAAAATATCCGTTGACATGTTGATATATCTATAAATCGAAGATTCGATATTTATATTAAATATCCAATTGATATCTCCAACATCTTTTATAAATGCTCGTAACACATAAACAATGTCATCTTATTTAGTCCAATATAAATAAAAAGAATAATAACATATCTATAACTTAGTTTGAGAATAAAAACAAATTAATTATTAATCTAAATAAATTATATAAATTTTGTGATTTACAGACATATCTATCAATATATCCATAAAATTGAAATATCGATATCGATATTAATATTAATATTTTAATCCTTGGTTAAGTGCTCAAACCTTAAAAAAAAAATGGGCAAAAGTGTCGACACTTTTAAAGTTGTGCATCTTCAGACCTGGCACAACCATTTGTTAATTTTCTTTTATCTTTGTTCTCTCTCCATTCTAAATCAAAATTGTTTAAAAAATAAATAAATAAAAATAAAAGGGCTCTTTTCAAATATAAAAAAAATGAGTCAAATTATTTACAAATATAAAAAATATTTACAGTCTATCAGTGATAGACCACGATAGAACGCTCAAACAAAGTGAAATTTTTTTATATTTGTAAATAGTTTGATATTTTTTCTGTTTATAGTAATTTCTCAAAATAAAACCTAATTGGGCATGTTTTTGACGGTAAGGTCTTTGGTTCAAATCTCCCTATTTCTATAGTACAAATATATATATATATTCTTAAATAAGTAGTTTGGATTTAGTTGATTAAACTAAGAATTTAATTCATGAACTTGGTTTTAATATCATTTTAGTTTCTATACTTTTAAATTTATAATAATTTAGCTCATAAATTTTAATATGCAACAATTTAAGCCTCTTACTTTCCAAACCTTTTACTTTCAAATTTATAACAATTTAATTTCTATTGTAAAAAAAAAAGTCTAAAAAATAAATAACTTTTATTTTATACAAATTTCATTAAATCTTAACCTTATTTTTTAAAAAACTAAACTTGACGAGTCGTATTAATTAAAATTATGGATTAGTTATTGTATCTAGTATTTCTTTTTAGATAGTATCAAATAAACAAAATGGATAATTATAAATGATGCATGAATGATTTTCAAAGACAATTTTAACTAAGAGTTTAAATTGATTTGTTTATAAAAGTTTAAGAGTCTAATTAATAAGATTATAAATCTCGTATGATATTTATCTAAATGAAATATAATAGAGAATATACAATAATACCAAGGTTTAGAGTTTAAATAGATATTTTTATATAGAATGAATACTTGTACAAAATAAAAATTAAGAGAAAAATATGTAAGTGTCATTTGTCAATTTATTAGTCAAACTCAAATATGGAATATTGGTTAATGTATCTTTAGAGATTTCTGATCATTGAAATTTTATTCTGATTCTACAATTTTTCACTTTATTTATATTCCCCTTAGCATTTTCTCTTATTATTTTTATTATTTTTTTCATTCTCATTCTGATTAAATAACATGACCAAATACACAAAAGGTAAACATATGGTTTCATATTCAATTTCATTGAACAAGAATATTTAGGAAAACAAGACTTAAATGAAATGATAGAAGTATCATCAAAAACACAATATTTCATTGTCTTTTAGGGTGTGTTTGAAATATGGTATTAAATTTCTATCGATATGTCGATATTTTCATGTTTCATTGGATTCAATATCGATTGAGGGGTAAATCGATATTTCCATTATATTGTAGAAAAATTCACGAAACACAAAAAATAAGTATCAAAATACAACTAATATAAATAGTAGACTATGTTTACTTATTTGAAAATAATAAAATGTTTATTTACTAATTTAAATTTATTTTTAAAATTTTTTGTTTTTATAATTTTCGAAGAAATATCCATCGAAATCGATATTTTATTGATATTTCCATCGAAATTTTCGTAAAATTAAGACATCGATATTTTCAACCTTGGTTTGGAATACATTTTCAAAGTGTTTAATAAAAAAAAAAAAAAAAAAAAAAAAAAAAAAAAAAAAAAAAAAGAAAAAATTGGAGTGTTTGACAACCACTCTAAATAAATTTTGAAGTATATTTTAAACGGTTTAAATGAAAATAAATTTTCTAAAAAATATTTTTTCATAAGTCAATCCAAACGGGCTCTTAATCTAAAAGATAAATATGATTACCACTATATTCACACAACATTTCAAACAAAATTAAATGAGTGTAAAGTGAATTGAATTTGTATTAATTTTTATGGTGAAACACAATCTCTAGTGTTTATCCTTTTATCCTTTTTCTTTTGAATGTAAATTTGTTTCAAAAGTCTTTCTGGTTTGTTCTCGAAGATTGAAACTGAGGAGAGTTCTGTATTGTGTAGATATGTGCCAAGCTTTAAAGTTAGTCCTTTAAATTGTTTTTTAATGAATTTTGAGATTTTCTTTAGAATAATGGAGTGGAGATTTCAGCCGCATATCTTTTGAGTACTAATAAACTATGCTCAACAGAGATAATTTAGATACACCATATCCATTGTGCCTAAAAAATAATATTATATATATATATATTATATATATAATATATATATATATTATATAGTTGTTTTAAAAAATAGAAAAAATATCTAATTATTTACGAATATAAAAAAAATTCACTGTCTAGCCGTGATAGACCGCAATAAACTTCTATTACTGGTGATAGACTAAGATAGACTTCTATCGTTTAGTGATAGAAATCTATAGTGGTCTATCGCTGATAGACAATGAAAATTTTCTATATTTGTAAATGGTTTGATATTTTTTTCATTTATAATAATTTTCCATAATATATATATATATATATATATATATATTATATATATATAATTTTTTTTTGTTACTTTTCATTGTGTGTGTTTTTTTAGCTATAAACTCCAATTTTCTTTGGAAAATTTTCACAAATAGAAAAAATGTCAAACTATTTACAGAAAATAGCAAAAAATTATAATGATATTGATAGACTTCTATCGGCATCTATCAGTGATAGACTTCTATCATTTCTATCACTAATAAACCTTTATAGACTTCTATCAGCGTCTATCACAACTATCTAAAAATTTTGCTATTTTGTGTAAATAGTTTTCCTTATTTTTCTGTTTTTAAAAATTCCCTATTCTCTTTTGGGTATTTGATTTTGGACCCAATTTGATGAAGGTAGGCTTACTACATCAAATTTTCATAACAAAAACACCTGTAATTATTTAGGGTTTTTCTTCTCTTTTTTTTTCCAAAATTTAATTTAGAAAACAAGTCTAGTTTGGAATTTTATCATTTATGATGGACCAGAATTTCTTATTCAACACACCCCACCGGTGAAGAAATTTAAGATGTGATCATCAACAATTTTGATTTATTTCTCTTTTTGTGCTTAATTTGATTTATTTGAGACTTGTTTGATAAAAATTAAAAAAAAAAAAAAATCAATTGATTCAACATTTTGAAAATCACAAATGTTATTTCTTTCTTGTGGCTATTTTTGTCATCTTATTGAAAAATCTCTTTTAGAGCATTCAATCCCTTTTTGTGTGTTTATGGAAGTTTTATTTCTTACGCAACTTAATATAAGTTGGTGTGTTTCTATCATTTCCATATATCTTTCTTTATTGGTTTTGAAGACTAAACTATCTAATTTGATGACTGTTGATGCTAAATTTAAAATAGGAAAGACGTACCTGACCTTCACGTGACATCAGTAGTGAATTTGTTTGAAGAGGAGAAAAACGTGGCAGGCAAAAAACCTGCACACTGGTGTGGTGCTTGCCTCTGATGCTTAAGTCAAAGAGTGAAAGAGTGTGGAAGCTAGAGAGTTTGAGGGTAAGACTCAAGTTACCTCATATGAAGACATTATGACGAAATTATAGAGAAAGTTGACTTAGGGTGTTCTATAGGGTTTCCAAGTTGCTTTAGGATAAGTAGAAAACTTTTCAGGCCAAGGGGCGTGCTCCGTTTCACGTTTGGCTAAGGTCAGCCTCAGCCTTGAGGCCGAGGCCAAGTGTCTCCATTAGGCCATATCTTGGGCCTAAAATACTACTTTGGGTTGGGGCATGCGTAAAGCATGCCCTATTAGGTGTTTGGCAAGGGTTGGCCTCGGCCTCGGGGCCGAGGTCGAAGTTGCTGGTTTGGGCCAAACTCAAACCTACCCTTTTCTCCTAGGCCAATTCCAGTCTTTAGTTTCTGCTTTCGGCCCGTATCATGCTTCTCTTTGATTTGTCATTTCTAAATGTCAATTATACTCTTCGATCCAAAATCACCCATAACAATGACAAAAGCATTATTTTCTTTGATTTAGACTATGCCCATCATATCTAATTTGCGATCTCACCAGGTAGATGGTTAGTATGTGCGGTCTGATATTTTCTTTTATTGTTCAAGGTGGCTCGAGATTTCTATTGAGAGGATTCATGGTGGCTCTCTCCTTTTTTAGATATCTTCCTTTCACTGTGTTCTGTGATATTTTCTTATGGGGGTTGGGTTTTTTTTTCCTTTTGACTTGGTTTTTAGGTTTTCTAATTGTGTTTTGCTTGTATCTTGACGTTAGGTTGTGAGGTCCCTTCTAAAGAATTTCTCATAACTAATAAAATACTCCTCTGATATTATTAGATTTGATAATAGTATTTATGCACATCAGAGATCTTAACAAATAAGGTTAAACAAACATAACCATAGTTCAACTACAGTTTAACAAAATAACAACATAACCATTCAATATATACTAATACCTTCCTCCTTAATGCAATTCAATACCTACAGTTTAACAAAATAACAACATAACCATTCAATATAAAATACCTTCTCTCTTAATGCAATTCAATACCTTTGTCAAAAAAAAAAAAAAAAAAACTATGTCTTTTTTTTATCGAACTGGATAATCAATTCTCTTCAACTTGGCACATTGTTGTCAACTTGATAATCGTTTTTATAGAGGTTAGAGCAAATAGTGCAACTTGTTAAAGTGATTTAATATTAAATTTACCTTCACCTATCAGCTTAAGTTTTTTTGTCAATTGGTGATTTAACATGGTACTAGACAAGAGGTCATATGTTCAAATCCTTACAATGTTATTCCATCTCCAACAAACTTACCTCCGTCAATGGGTGATTTAACATAGTATCAGATTATGAGGTTTTTATATTCAAATTCCTACAAACACAACCTCGTGTTTTGAGGAGATCACAATCTTGAGTTACTAAATAAAAATTTGTTAACAAAAAAAATGTTTAATGGGAAAATTACCATTTTGGTCGCTGAGTTTTCAGCCATAAGTTCATTTAATCATTAAGTTTTCGAAATGTACCCTTTTGAGGAAGGAACAGTGTTGGTCGGAGGCAAGATTGGCATCAGAGATGGTGTCGAATGGAATTTTTTGTTGGCATCTTCTCCGCCCATGGGTTGGGTTTCCTCGTGGGATGTTGTAAGAGTTTTCCGTGAGAGATGAGTTATCGTCGACCAAAATATGAATAGAAAACACTTGTTAAATTGGTCAGGAAGGAGGAAGAGAAGAAGGAGAGAGAAGTGAGAGAAAATTTTATTTTATTTTTTTTATTTATTTATTTTATATGTCACATCAACATTAAAAATTAAAAATAAAAAAAATAAAAAAAAAAGCTTTCTAATGATAGAAGTTGGAAATATAACGATAGGGGGGCCATTTCAACAAATTTCTCTAAACTTGAGGACTAAATGGAGTACATTTAAAAAAATTCAAGAACTAAATAAACTTATAACTAAAAACTCAAGTAGTAAAAAAGTACTTTTTCCAAATTTAATTAATTAGTTTTATATCATTGGAACTCTTATTGTATAGATTTGCTAGATTCTTTATTTCCAACTAGATATTATTCTATTTGTCTATTTTTACTACATTAAATAGTTAAAAAGACTCCATAAAATCATTATCATCCCGTTGATTTTTCATGTTATTGAAGTCTCTTTTAGAGCATCTTTTCACGAATAATATACTCGTGAAGTATAATGTTACATACATTTGGTTAAGGTACCAATTTTTTTAATAGTACACTTAGTGGTCCTAAGACATTACATGACATACACAGAATGATTCAGTGATTGTCATGTGACGTTTTAGGACCCCAAGTATACTTTTAAATCATATGAGATAATGAAAGCTTGTTGATTTAATGACCAAAGCTCTGGTTTACCATGTTGAGTCAATGTCCAAATCTCTACAAAGATTAAACTATCTGATTTTCTGGCAAAAACTTTGATTTGTTACATTTAGAATATAAGGAAATTTTCACATATTGAAAAAATATCAAACGATTTACAGAAAATAGCAACAAAAAAAAATACTGATAGACATTGATAGACTTCTATTAGCATATATCAGTGATAAACTTTTATCATTTCTATCACTGATAAACCCTAATAGACTTCTATCAGTATCTATCACAACCATTTAAAAATTTTGTTATTTTGTGTAAATAATTTTCCTTATTTTCCTATTTTTAAAAATACCCCTAAAATATATTTTGAGCTACATTATCTTCTATTGACATAACGTATTACTTGATAATCGTTTAGTGATAGGATTAGTACAACCACCTATTTTAGGGGATCAATCTTGAGTTGCTAAATGAAGATTAGTTGATTAGTTTTGAATCATTAGAACTCTTGGTCAGTAGGTGAATAGGTTCTTTATAAGTAGCTCAATAAATCCAATTTATGGGCCACTTAGATTGGGAAAAGTTCAAAATGTTGCTTATTCAATAGAGTAGATATATTAAGATAATACATGAAAAGGAATAGACAAATTAACCAACATGAGCATAGCTCGATTGACACAGTTTGTACTATCGATCTTGACGTCATAAGTTTAATTCTCCCACTTCACATAACGTTTAGAAAAAAAAAAAAAAAAAAAAAAAGAAGAGAGAAATTAGAGCATGAGAAGATAGGTCACACAACCAACCACTAGGCTAAGAATAAAGAAATTTTAATCATTTCAATGAACATAAAGGTAATCTAAACTAAAGTCTTAACAAATATGACATATCACTCCCAAAATTCTACATGCTAAACAAATATCAGGGATTGGTTTTTCTGTAAGCTTTCCCTCCATTACCAAAAATGGAAACTATTAATTCCAAAAATAATCTAAATTAAAAATGAACTAAACCCAGTTACTACCACCACCTCAGAAGAGTAAATTACAAATTACAATGAACAATAATAAACAGAGCACCAAGAACTGAATAACAGAGGTGAAACAAAAAAAAAAAGTGAACATGTGATGAACATTTTAAACTAGTTGTTGTTGAAGAGATCATCCTCTCTTCATTTGTGCTCAATAAATTAGCAATCTGAAGAATGGTATTGGCTATTGAACTTGAAGAACAATCTTTCATATCAAAATAAACATCAAAGCCCATGAAAAGATAACCAAAATCAAGAGCTGAAATGAAGAGACCTGCAGCTTTGAACTTGCACCAGGAAGCTGACCTGAAGGCCCCAATGCTGGAGGAGAAAATCCACCTCCACCACTTGAATTGGAACTGTTTTTAATTATTTCAATCAGTTTACAACTCAACTATTGATATATAAAACGCTAAATTACAATATATATATATATCCCTAAACTTTACCGTTTGTTTTGTTCTTCCAAAAAGTTGCAATATTACCATTGATTATTTGTAAATGTTATCAAGACTATCATTGGAGTAGAAATTCATTACTATTTTGGATGGACATTGGGACGTGTATCGGGTGTGGCAATGTTAGGGTCTTAATTTCCTTTCGGAGTCACTCCACACCGTCCTATGTCCAAATTTTTGTCCAACATTTTAACAAATTTCTACTCCCAAGCTAATCTTGAAATGTTTATGAAAGGGCAAAGTTTGGAGATATTTTCTTTTTTGTAATTTAGTCATTGTATAAACAGAAAGATTTCACAAGATATTGAGACTGTTTTTGGAGCAATCTTTCCACTTACCTTCCTGAGAATATGCAAGACCCATGACCTGCAAAACATGGGGGAAGAGTATGAGAGAAATTGGATTGAAGGATAAAAGTTTTTATCAAATTTGAATCCCATACAAACCCGAACAGTTCGAAAACAGATGGAATCATTCAAACAGGCATTACAAACGATATTAGGAAATATTGGAAAAAACTGCTAGTTATATCACGTATGGGATAAGCGAACTCGGGTAGTTGAGGATGGCAGGCGTGTACACTTCTTTTCAAATAATATTAAACAAACACAAGGGTAGACAAAACTTATGTACGATATTTGAGCAAAGATATCAGATTCTCAATACCAAAAGAATAGGACAAGCACAAAAACTAGAAAAGAAACGAGAAATAGAAGAGAGCTTAGCTTATGTACAAAATGTTCTGAAGAAAACATTGCAGTACTCTAATTGTTCAAGAGAACTACGATAATGTAGTAGAGAAACTAAAATCCATTTGATGTGTACTCAATACAATAATAGAGCTTTATAATATAGGCACCTTGGAACCAAGCCCATTCTCCCTTTGGTTTCATCAAGGATCAGTTATGTTTTTCTAAGAACATTAAAGAGAGATCAAAGAGGAACTTCTTGTGGCCATGGCCATGGGCTCAAATTTAAATTTATACTAGTCAAATGTGGCAAAAGCTCTTATTGTAGTAGATTTGATTGGACAGAAACCATAAATATGTTTTAAGAATTTAATGATATTAAGTTAGAAACAATCTCATTGATGCAACAAATTTTAGAGAAGGGGGAGGAAAAAACTCAGCCAAGCGCAAGTTAGGATGAAGACTTCCAACTTGTACAAGGGAAAGTAAGGCTATGACTAAACAAAGATTTGAGTAGTAATTAGTAAATACCAAGTAAGAACCAACAAATAATTTGGTCCAGTAAGCTTTTGCTTCATCAAGGAAAACTGTCTTACATCATCTTTAACACAAATGATTCTATGTTCTCTTTCTTTAATGTTATATCAAAAGTGGGTTAGTAATAGGAGTTTGCATGAGCATCCTTTTACAGTATATTAAACAATTCATAGGTAAAGTTTAAAATTATCAGTACATTTTTATTTCGGGTAGATGTTTGATTTCAAAAACTCATCAAACTCTTATAAAGTAGGACAGCTGCTTACTAAATGTGAGGAACAAGGAGAAAAAGTGTTAAAACAACTTACTGGGATCGACCATCGTAAGCATAGCAGTGCCATCAAAGTCACACGTTCCACCAGCACCACGCATTTTCTGATAATAATCATTATATGCATAAGACGCATGGTTAGTAATGTTATTAGGAAGAAAGCATGGCCTCCCTTGCTGAATTGCAGCACAGTTTGCCCCTCCTTGTCCACAAGCCCAATTCAGGCCATCTTGCAACTTATCTTCATCTGCCCCATCTTTAGCCACACAATAAACTACAGAAGAATTTGCTGTTGCACGGCCGGAGATCAAACCCAAAGGATAAGCAGCAGAGCCATTGGGGAAAAGTATACCCCAGTTTTTTTCCGAGACGGGGCCTGGCCTCTTGTCTTCATTAAACAACTCGTAAATGTACGTGTTGATTGGTATAGTTGGCTGACTAGGTGGACCTGAATCATTGGAAACTCTTCTGATCAGATTGCTAATATAGGTGCCAGCATTTTGAATTGTAGCATCAGGTTCATTTGCTCCACCAAACGATGGCCAGCCAGTCTCAGTAACCACGACAGGAATCCCAGAAAAATTGAAAGCGTCGATTGAGTAGTAGGTTGCATCAACCATAGCATCAAACATACTATTATAATGGAAAAGAGTGTTTGGGTCAACAATCTGCTTAATTGCGGGAAGTGATCGGAAAAGTGCATAATCGAGTGGAAAAATTCCATTCCCGCTAGTGTATCCATAATAAGGATAGGCATTCAACATGTAGAAGGACTTTGTGTTCTTTAAAAACTGGAGTAGCTGATTGATAGTAGAGTTCCATGAAGAGTTAAAGGAAGCGGTGGATGGGGGGAAAGGCCGAGGTATTATGTCCATTGATTGGGGAGTGGAAACTTTGATCAGATAGTTTAGATTGGCAGCAACCAAGGCTTTGTGTAGTGAATACATGGCTGGAACTAAGACTGGACCAACATGAGGAATTGTTGTAAGAACCTCACTGCCAACAGCAATGGCTGTAATATTTGTTCCTGGCAAGTAAGCAGCAACGTTTTTATTAACCCAGGCTGCAGCAGCTGCTGGAGATTCGCCGATCCTGAGAACTTCCTCATTAGTCACGCCAACAATTACTTCGATGCTACTGTTTGCTAGGGCCTTTAGCAGTTGAGAATCAGCATTGTAAAGGCGGAGATGAGTAATTTGATGGGATTTAAGAATTGCAACTATATCTGAAGCTGATGGAAGATTGGAGACATCGGTCCCGAGGTTAACCCCCACAAATGCACCTATTAATGTCAAGAACACAGCTCAGTAACAAATAAATATTTGGCTATATTTAAACAATTCATTCTTCGTCAGGAAAAAAAATCAAAGTAACTATTGGAGGTTGGTTTCACAAAACGATTGAAGAGACCGTGTGATTAACACTTATGAAGACCTTACTTCTGTTGCTTATACTGACAACCACCAATTGAGATCATGGAAACAAAGTTCATGGCCATTTTCAGAATATTCCAAGCAATCCAAATTTAGTTCAAGAACTATGAAGGATGTTAAAGAACTAAAAGTTAGATAACTAGGATACCTAATGCATTGACACACATTCCAAATAGAAGCAAGATCACAATTCCATGACACCTTTCACGCATTTTCCAATCAACCAAAAGTTCAACTTTTCAGCTTCGTAAGATTTTAGCTCCTGGATATTTCCTCTACGTCGCGAGAATCAAACTCCCAAAACTCGAACAAGCACTCGCAAACAATCTGCAATCAAGTCATGTGAAAAGGAAAAGAGAAATAAGAACCCACAACAGAACAATTGAACAGAAACAAGTAAAAGTAATTGAATGCGTAAGAGAAAAATGCAATGAGAGTGGAATGATCAGTGATAGAAAACATTATTCAATTAAAGAAGATCTTCCTACTCCCCTCACTTCCAACTTCTAATTAGCAAAACATCTAATCCATTTTTGTGTTAAACTTCAAGAGAAATGGAAATGGAAATGCACCCATCTCTGGTTTTGAAATGTTAAGAGTTTGAGGGAATAGAAAAAGAGAAAAATCCACACCAAAAACATTGCAAATAAAGCTCTTTCTGCAGATCCTCAGACAGGAGACAAATGCAATAGAGTCATCAACATCATAAACATGCAGATCAAACATTGACAAACAAATACACACACACACACACACAGTATAGCTTAGCTTACAAATGAGACATTATCTTTCAATCCCCATCTAAGAGAAAAATTGGAGAATTTCAAACTGAGTGTAGCTTAGCTTCCACAGAATCTCAAAAAACAGAAACCTCTTTTCTCATTCTACTTCTGCAAGACTATGAAACTACGGGAAAGCCAAACTAGAGAAATCTTGAACACCAAAAATTCAGCCATAAACTACGAAACAACAAAGAACCCAGGTGGGAAAACTAAAAACAAGAAGTGGGTAAGTACCGGATCTGAAGAATCTGTCAGGAACCCACTGCAATTCCAACAATCTTCAGTCAGCTTCAGAACGGAACAGAACAGGACAGAACCAAAACCCTAAATGCACAAAGATTAATGGAAGTTGAGAGAGGAAGAAGAGACAGAAGGGGGCAGTAAAAAAGCCTCAGCAAACTCAAGTAAAAGACAGTAGAAGCAAAAAACCAAACTCCCCAGAAGTGTTTAGAAATTAAAAATTAATCCCAAAACAAAACAACCCCCAACATTTCCCAACGTATATATTTTGTACTAAAACAGAACTAAGCTTGTGATATTGAAAAGAAAGTGTAAAAACTGACAACAAATGCAAAGAAATGTTATACCCAAATTTGAAACTTTATTGTTTTGCCTTTTTCCTCTCTCTTTTTGAGGCAACAAAGGGTGCATGGATTCTCGTGCAGAAGTGGTGATGATCGATGCCGTTCATTTTGGTTTGATGGGGTTTTATTGGGTTTGGAAAAAAGATAATAAATTTGAGCAAGAGAAGAGTCAAGAATGGGCGAGTGGGGACTGGAAATTGTTCGTTTTTCTTTAATTTTAACCCAAAAGTCATTTTGGGAAGATTCGATTGGGAAAAAGAAGTCATGGGATCGTAGCGCCTTGAGGGAGTAATGCTAATGTTATTAAATTGAAGCTGATTGCTGAGAAGAACAGCCATTGATTCCGAGTTCTGATCTTCCCATTTGAAAGCAATTTCCCTTATCCTTCCTTTATCTGTTCTATGAATTTTCTAAATAGTTCTTAATTGATTAGACTTTTTTCAGCTCGAAGTAGAGGTGAGAATTTGAACAACTAAATTTTATGGAGAAGGTTTTGTTATAGAATTTTGAAAAAAAAATACATTTTTGGTGGTTTAGTTTTCATTAGTGTGCACTTCTAGTTTAAATTCTGAATTTCATTTCAGTCTAGTCGTTAAGTTTCAAAATGTTGTCATCTTATCTTTGAAATTTAAGTTTTGTTTCAATTTAGTCCCTAGATTTCAATATTTACCCTTCTAAACTTATTTTTTTCACTAAATAATAAGGGAGCGTTTGGCCCACTTAGTGGAGTTAATAAGTCTGTAGTTAGTATGTTGAAATTAGTAAGTTTGTGTGTTGAGGTGTAGAGTTGTAAGATTGAATTCCTCGATAATTGTGAAAATTAGATTAAGAAAGTAAGATAGAGTTACTCAATAAATGTGAAAAGTAGAGATAGAGGAAGATGAAATTCCTTAGTAAACGTAGAAAGTATAAAAAAATGGGAAGATTGAGTTACTCGATAAGTATGCAAGTTCAATAGTGTTTACTATTGAAGTTGAGTTGTTTACGCCAACTTCACCAACTTAAGAAGTTGGTGGGCTAAACGGCCCCTAACTTCCAGTATTTGGCATTGATGTATATTCATAATTTAAAATAAATATGAAGTTTAATTTTAAAATTAATTTAAATAGTGAAAAAAATAGTGAAACTTGATTAATTATAATTATTTTAAATTAATTAATAGACATTATTACTAAATATTGAAAGTAAATATTTAGTGGAAAAAACAAGTTTAAAAGTGCAAATCTTTAAGTCTAAGGACCATATTAAAACAAAACTCAAATCTCAATGATAAAATTGTTATATTTTGAAAACTACCGATTAAATTGAAATCAAACTCAAAATTTAAAGACTAAAAGTGTAAAATTTTGATACCTACTAACCAAATAGAAACCAAAATCTAGGGGGAAAAAAAGGTATTTATCCTCTCAATTGCATGACAAATAAGTTGGTTGTTCATAAGCGAAGAAATGGTTGGAATGAAGTTTGGTGAGAACATATGTCCTCTAACTTAATTTATTTTCTTCTACTCTTTCCGTTGTACTAAAAAAAATATATATATTAGTATGATTGATGTAGTTCTATCTATGAACAAAAACATGAAAAAAAAAAAACTATAGCTTATTTTATGCTGAAATAAAATATCTTTAGAAAAAATCATAAAAAGTTTAAGTCGAGCTTAGATCTCCCACCCTCACAAGGATTATACAAAAAAAAAAAAAAAATTGATATCTTATTTATCAAGTTATATTCAAGTTGGCTTAATGGAGCTATAGTTGAGTATATTTTTAATTTAATTATATGATTTGATATATAAATTACAAACATTTATTATAAGTTATTTATAATATTTTTATGGCGGGATTAGGGATAATAAGAATTTCAATAACCTTTTAAAAAAACGTTAATTTAACGGTTGTTTTCAAATATAGAAAAATGAGCCAAACTATTTACAAATATAGAAAAATTTTACAAGCTATCAGTGATAGATTGCGATAGAAATATAACAAATAAATTCTATCGCTCCGATAGAATTCTATCGCGATTTATCCCTGATAGACAATAAAATTTTTCTATATTTGTAAATAGTTTGATATTTGTTTTTAGTAATTTTCCTTAATTTAACTAAATATAATAAAAGAAATTCAAAAAGAAATATCCAAAAGTGCACAATAAGAACAAAATTATAAGTGGATATATATATATATAAAATAAGATTTGCAATTTAAGGAGATAAATATAAAAGATAATTTAAAATGACGTGGTCGCTTGACTTTATAAACAATATTTATGTAGGAAATTCCATTGCTAGTTATTATATAATTATCTAAAAATAATAATGCATCATGAAGGAGGGCCTAAAAATAGAATCCAAGAAATATTCTTGGACGAGAAGGTGGACCCCACTTCACACATGGGAAAACTTTGACGTGGCCCACTTGCTTAGCTGTAAGCAATTATCCCCTTCGGTGAAAATTACTTCTTTATTATATATTCTTTTTTTATTTTGGGAAAAGAGGTGATATATATATAATCCTTCATGGAATAATTATACATTAATGTCCAAAATTAATGTTGAATTTTGAACTATTGACAAAAATAGGGTACATAGTAAAGAAATTTTAAAAATAGGGTAGTTGAAGAAAATATTGACAAAAATAGGGTTGTAAAATCGTGTACCCCGTACACGATTTCCACATGGCATCCACGTGGTTGGTCAATGAGACCAAAATCGTGTACAGGGTACACGATTTCCATTTTTCTTTTTTTTTTTTAATCAACAATTACATTTCTTAATATTGTTATTTTATAGCATACTCATATAAATGCGTCTGAAGATTAGAAATTCATAAAAACTTAAACTTTAAATTACAAACAAGTCATGTGCCACATGGTGGACGTCTTCGTTGACGGTGCGGACGACGAGGTACAGGCACTTCAAAGTGTTGCTGTTGATGAATTAATTCATCAATATCCTCTTGGATGACGACGAATGGATGTTCATAATACTCTTGTTGATTGCCAGAACCCAGATCCATGATGCGAAATCACTGAAAAATAAATAAAGATACACCTAATTTTGAGATTATTTTCCCATCTACTCTATTTTTGTCATATATTATTAAATTAACATTATTTTAAAAAAAAATCCCAAACTCATGCAATCCGAAAACAAAATTATAAAATCAAATCTAATGGTCAAAAAAATACTAAATCTTATACAAAATAAATAAATATTCAATATTAATCAACAAACAAGCTTCACACTCTAGATTTAGTAAATATTAACCAAAACAAACTTCATAACAAGTTTTATGTTTAAAAAAAAAAAATTACCGGCAGCGGTGGAGGAGACGGCGGCAGCACGGTGGTGGGCGGCGGACGACGGCAGCGGCGGGAGGAATTTGGGCGGCACAAGAAGAAATGAGTGAAGAAGAGGGGCGGTTGAAAATCGTGGACCTGGTCCACGATTTCACTACGTGGCAGCGAGAATCTTTGACCTGCAGATGTGGCAGGTAACTCGTGGACTGGGTCCACGAGTTTCATGCCAAAATCGTGTACCCGGTCCACGATTTACTAAAATCGTGGACCGGGTACACGATTTTGCAACTCCATTTTTGACATTATTTTCTCATATACCCTATTTTTGTCATATATTATTAAATTAATATTATTTAAAAAAAATTTCATTAATTTTAAAGTACTATGATTGGTTAAAAAAAGGCCGACATTCTAAATATTTTCATTTACGTCATGTTGGTGAGAAATATTTAGAACAATAGAAGTTTAGTTTTAAAAGGAAAAAAAAAGTTTGAGAGAGATGACATTTCCACTCATTACTCTCTTTTCAATTTTAGGTTTGGACTCCAAGGAGTACCAATGTTTTAGAGTTTTCTATTTGTTTTATGCTTTTCGAGCAAGTAAGGGTATTCTCATCGTTACTAGTGCAGTTTCAATCGAGACAGAGTGTTTTTCTAAGCTGTTTTATCTTATGGATGGCACGGGCCACAAAACGTCTTAAAAGAGCGAGCTCTGCCACTCAGCCTTTCACGAGTTTCTATTTTGCAGGTTTCATTGCTTTCGACTGTCATTCATGCTGTCCATTGTTGTCACATTATGTCCGTCATATACAACCGTTCTAGCAACATATAATATTTGAAATATAAAAATTTACTCCAATTAGCTGGAAATTTTAAAAAGACATCTTTGCATTTCTCCAAATCATATATAACTTCTATAATGACTTTCAATTTTGCTATAATAATCGCGGTAGACATTAGAACTTTGGACATCACTTGAAAGTTGGACTTTCTTTTTCTTTTCTTTTCCTTCATTTTCCTTATACCGTGAATTTTGAAAACTTTTTATAAAAATACATAACTTTTCAAATTTATTGGAAAAATATCGCAATTTTAAATAACAAGATGCAATATTAAAGAAATAACTTTCAAAATAAATAAAAAATCGCAAAATTTTAAATTTAAAACTTATGATGAATAGGAACTTTGAGAATAAAAGGGTGAAAAAAGAAAAAGATATCGACTGGAGAGTTTTGAATTTAAATCAAATTCTTTTTAAATTCATATCTCTTTTAAATTTAAATCAATTTTTTTTCTCCAAATTCAAATCTTTTTTAAATTTAAATAAAATCTTCTCTAAAATAAAATTAAAAAAAAAATGCCACCCATGGTAAATTCGCATTGAGAAATAAAAAGATCACATCTTCGACCTGTGATCTTTTTCTTTTATTATTCTTTTAAACAAATATAAACTCTTGGTTAGTAAGTTTAAAGGATTTATATACCTTTATAAAAAGTTATCAAACTTGCAATATTTTTTTTAAAAAATTACTGCTCGAACATATAGGAAGTACACATCTTTCATCTAGAAACTTTAAATCCCACACCCTAATTTATGACATAATATGATATTTTCAAAAGAAAACTATATCAAATAAGAGGGCGAAATATATTATTCTAAAGTTTCATCACACCACGAAAGAAAGCAATAAAAGAAAAAGTACCCAACAATCAATTTGATAACGCATAAAATCCTAACAACAAACAAACGCTACTCAGCAATACTAACGAAATGATGTCTATAACGGAAACATCCAACTAAATAATGGCAAAATAGTACACATTGTAGTTGTTCTTCCCAAGTTTCAAACTGTTTGCCTATTGACTTGGGCTCCTATCTCCATTCGGTTCACTTCTATACTCTTCTTCATGTCTTGGACTTCGTCGTGGACTTTGGCTCCTGCTCCGGCTAACACTTTTGCTCCTACTCCTGCTCCTACTCAGGCTTCGGCCTCTCACAGGGCTTGGACTTCGACTTCCAGCCCGTGCTGGACTCTGACTCCTACTTCTTGAACCATCGAGACGTGGAGATCGAGAGTATGACCTACCACGGCTCTGTTGTCGTGGGAAAGACCTCTCTCGACTATCCGGTCTGTCACCAGGGGACACTGATCTGCATTGCCATATAGAAACAATTGAGGCTCAAAAAAGGGTTCACCAAGACATTATACATAATAAGAACTAGATATCAAATAGCAATAGCTTAAAAAAAATACCTTGAGTAAGCCCTTTGTTTTGTTGGCAGAGATGCATAATCATAACTACGGGACCTAGACCTTGCATCCCGTGGAGCTGGTGAACGGGAATACTTCGCATGACGTTGAGCTGGGGAACGAGAATATCGAGGCGAACGAGAATACCGTGGAGGAGATCTTCTTCGATCATGAAATCGCCCACTGTTTGTATGGCTGAAATTATTAATTTTGTTTAACAGATGCAATACTGAACTGTAACCCAATTAATATGATGAGTGCTTTCGGCCTAATAAAAGTCACTTTCCAGATCTTCCACAGTATTCAGTTCAATAGTTTTAAGTGATTCCAAACAGTACTAAAAAGAATACTTAAAGTGCTTTTCCAAGCACGTGATTAGTGTTAGAACTTGTTGTCAAAAGCTATCCCAAACTCCCTTGAGAAGTGTTGGAAAACATGTGCATATGCATATGCAAATGCAACAGATAATTTGACACTTAATTTACAAACATTCATGTCTATAAAGTATCCCAAATATGACGGAAGGCAGCTTCATACCTTCCTCTCTCCCTTGCCCTCATATCAGATGGCTTCTTCCTGTTTTCCTCAGCAAATACCACAGTCAACTCCCGACCGAGAAGAACACAGCCATCCATCTGATGCTTAGCATCAGCAGCATCAGCAGGATCTACATATTGAACAAAGCCAAAACCACGTGGTTCTCTGCAAAAATTGATGCACAAAAGAAGCAAAAGGGAAAAAGTTATAAAACAAAAGTTAAAGTAAATCCACAGAATCAGGACAGGTACTTGGCCTGCCATAAACCTTCTCTAATAAAACTGTCCACCATATCCCTTGCAATATGGAAGGTCTGTGATAATAAAGCAAGCACTTGGCTGCTGACCTTGCATGCGTCAGATTTAAGATGACTTGAAATTCTTCAAGACTTGGGAACATCTTCTATGTATTCAAATCCAACTTCCTTCCAATCTTCACTACCATTAACATCATCTTCAATAGAACTCTAATTACTTGATGTCTTCTTCAAAACATTAGTTTCACTGTTAAATCTTCAAACATTCAAAAAACAGACCTAATATGTGATAAGGAAAAACAAAAAGAATAGAAGAAACAGAAAGAAATGCCCCTATAATCAGATGCATAATTTGAAAGATGAAACACTAAGAAGGATCTACTTCAGCAATGACTTTTACCAAGGATTGTGCTAAAAACATTTTGTTCAAAAGAAGCAAGGAAATTAATGAAAATATGCTTTCTCTAATACCATTAATTCTAAACCAATTTAAGAAAGCAACAAAGAAAATATATTACATCAAACATTTATCAGAGCCTAAAAATGTGGTATAAATTTTACAGAATTAATCAAAAACCATGTGCACAAATTATTAAATTATATTTTTGCTAATTTCTTTTTTAAAAAACACCAGTACCAAAGAATCCGCAAGTCCTATATACAGCTCAGACATGCTCACCCAGTATAATAATCCTTTGGTAGGTATATGTCCTTAATAGCACCAAACTGTCCAAATGGTCTACGAAGATCCTCAGGTCTGTGTAAAAAAATAAATTCAAATTAGTGGTAGACCAGGTTTCATCATATTCTTGCTCTAAATTGATTATTAAACAGCACTCAATATATTTGATCAGCAAACTACGAAGAATAGCAGTATGCAGTAAATGTATTTTAAGAAAAGAGTATGCAGTTAAAAAAAGTAGTACCAGAACACAAACAGTGATATAGAGATCCATTCCAAATCACAAACTACACAGAAACTCAAAGCAACTTACAAATCAGAACAAGATCGTGCAAGAATGAAACCAGATTAAATTATTATATTCAGACACCGAAGGTCTTTTCTCATTTACTGGATGCAGGTCAAAACTGAGTCATTGATGCACCGCAAGGGAGAAGGAAAATGAAAGAAAATCCACTGAATTACTATTACTCGGCTTCTATCCTAGGCGGAAAAAAAAAGGCAGACTAATGTGGTGGAATTCACGCTATGTATAGGGTCATACAGCATTTTGACAGTGTGAGGCATGCTTAGTATCATTGCAACGAATCTCCAAAGCCTAGGCATGAGGTTAAGAAGAACTAAGTTTGCAAACGTTCAGAACAAAATTTATCATATAAAAATCAAACAGAATTATGAACAAAAATTTCACTTAAAAAAATTTGTAAACTTGGGAGCTTTTTCACGAGATTCTTGAAAGATATAACAATAGCTTTCCAAAGAAGGCGACAAAACGTGGAAAGCAGGTACAATTAATCCCGAGGCACAGCACAACAAAGCACTACTGAGGGGTGAGTGCCCTGCCCCAAGTGAAGGGAGCGGCCTTAAGATACTTTGTAGGCTATAAAGAAATAGAAGGGACTATCAAAAGTTCTTTGGCCCATTGCATTTTGTTTCTTTCATAGTTCTCGGAATAGGAAATTTCATTATTATTATAAAATTCAAATGCTTTGCGAGAAAGCCCTTTTTAACTGCCTTAGACTATGTGATGCGTTATTCCCCCTATCTATGCACCTCTGTTGTACAAAGATCTGTCTACTATCAAAACAAAGTCAAATAAAACGACCACTCTTCCTCCTACAGACTTTCTAGGGTAAGAAAATTGGTCACACCAAACGGAAAGAACTTTGAAGGCAAATAGAAACATGAGCATAACTACAGAACAAACTCATAAAGAACAAACCTGCAGTCATGGCGAAGATTACGAACTAGAAGACTAGTGGGGAGGTCTCTTCCACGTCCCACGTAGCGCCCTCTCGGGCTAGGGCTTCGACCCCTTCTACCATAACCCCTTGGCGGCGATGGAGTATAACTCCTACCCCTCATGATTACAGCAACCAATGACAAAGGCCCGGTGTCTAAGAATCTCGCTGCAGCTGTGCAAGTGAAGAAAAGTGAACCATTGAAGAATATTCAAACATGTAATGACAAATTCTCAAGGCAGCAGAATTGATCCAAAATCGTTTCTTTTATACTGAAATCGACGACAGAAATCGAAGTACTCGGCTACCACAAAACAAGAAACATTAACTTGATGAATCCCATTATGGCATACGAAATTACAGGTCAAAAATTGGGAAAATTAGCTGAAAATAGTGAAGCGGGAACAGATCGATAGAAGAAAGCACAGTAATTATGTGAATGTCAATGCTTGAAAGAGAGGGTGAAAGAGAGAGACCTTGAAGAGAGGTTGAATCGGCGGCAGAGAAAGAAGAAATTAGGGCTTGAAGATGAAATTGAAATCTTCGGTGGAGAAACAGACGGCGTTGCCTCAGATTTGTAAGTTTAGGGCATCAGATTTTCGCTGTACATAAATAAATACAACAAAATATAAAAAGGCGCGGAACGTAGCGACGTCGTTTCAGTCAGAGGGTTATCAATTTTTTTCTCTAGATTATAGAAAATATATCTCAACTTTTTTACCTTATTTCAAACTATTCTATAACGTTGAAAATAATAAACATAGAAAATTTTACTATCTATAAGTGATAAACCGTGATATCAATAAAATTTGTCTATATTTATAAATAGTTTGATATTTTTTTAATTTCTCAAAATAAAATCTAAGTGTATAAGAAATAAAAGTATTCTAGTTAACACTCGTTTTTTTCTTTATATTTAAAAAATTCATATTACTCAAAATTATTTTGAAGTAATACATATTATTAAATTATTTTTTGAAGTTTTCGAATTGATTTTTTTTTTCTCTTAGTTCAATTCTTTAATAGTAAAAGAACAAACAAACAAATAATATTTATGAAAACTTTAAAATAAAAGTTCATTATTTTTATTAAAAATAAAAAAAAATGTTTCTATTATATTTATTTCAAGATTATACCTAGATGAACGGTTGTATATTTACAACAAATTTGAAAAGAGAAAAAAAAATACGAAAACATGTAAAAATGCATTTACAAAAATTAAAAAGCAAGAAAAAACTACAAAATCATAAAATAGTCAACCACTCACTTCTTTGTCATTTTATTGAACTCAGCAAAATTAAGAGCTACAAAAGCATATAAAAGATAATAATAGTATTAAATAATTATCAAAGAATAGGATATGTAAACAAAAAAAAAGAGAGAGAGAGACCTAGAAGAGAAATACTTGGGAAAAAATCTCGAGAAAATGCTTACTTAAAAAAAAGCTTAAAGAAGAAAAAAAAAATGTTGAGAACAATGTTGCTATTAACCAAAAAAAAAAATTGCTACAAATAAATTTTCTACAAAAATAAAAAAAATAGAGAGAGCGAGTTAAAAAAATAAAAAGAAAAAGAAAATTGGGAGAAGTTACCAAATGGAAAGAGGTTTAATTTAGGGATATTTTCATAAATAATAAAATAATAAAACTATTTACAAATATAACAAAATGACAAAAAGTTTATTCATCTCAATGTGTTCTTTTTACTATATTTATAAATAGTTTTATTATTTTGTCATTTAAAATAATTTTCCTGAAAATTTAGATTTCAAATCATGATTATATTTTATTTTCATTCAAAACAAATATATTTACAAATTATAGAACTATTGAAAATAATTTTTTAAGATAAAATGACATTAAAAAATTTAATTTATTAACGCCAATTATTATTATTTTAAAATAAAATCATATTTTCATCTATCATTTTTTAGATAAGATTATAGATAAAATTTAAATCTAGATTATTTTATAAAAAAATATTTTTTTTAACATGAATTATTCTTAGATAAAATAATTTTAAAAAAAAATCTAATATCATTCTAACTTTCTCGCTTCAACATGAATGCTAAAAAAAAAAGAGGAAGAAAAATTTTACTTAATAATTGAATGTGAAATTGCTCAAAATATATATATATATATATATATATATATATATATATATATATATATATATATATATATATATATAGCCCCTTTTAGATTTTAGATTAGATTTAGATAGTATAAAAAATTTTATATTTCAACGTGACTTATGTGTTTTTTTTTTTTTTTCTTTCAACGTGATTTAGAATTTTATTGTACTTTTAAATTTCTCTTCATAATCCTTTTTAGATTTTAGATTTAGATAATATATAGATTTTTTTTTAAAAGTTTCTTTTAACATCAATTATTATTATTTTTAGATAAAATGAGATTTTCATCCATAATTTTTTAGATAATATGATATTATAGATAAAATCTAAATCTAGATTTTTATTTAAAAAATGATTTTTTAACCTGATTTTTCATTTTTTCGTAGCCTTTTTAGATTTTAGAAGATTAAATTTAGATAGTATTATTTTTTATTTTTTAACGTGATTTATGTGATTTTTTTCATGCCCTTTTAGATTTTAGATTTAGATAGTAAATAGATTTTTTTTAATTTTTTATTTTGTAACGTGATTACGTGATTTATATAATATCCCAAACTTTCAATTAATTTTAATTTAATTATCTTGAATTATTTGGGTGTTAGTTTGAAATTTTGGGTTGAAATTGAGTTGTCGGGTTATATGTTTAGCCCAATTAGGACTAATTTTGGGGTTGGACCATCTTGGAAACTCTAGGTTTTCTTTTTTATGATATGAGTATGACCTAGTGAGGTAGAGAGTGAGAAAAACACGGAAAAGAGAGGAGTGCAGTTCGGCTTTTCAGCGACAACTCCTAGAAAGTTGTCGATTGTCGAAGTTTCAACCATTGGATCATGCTGAAATTTGGCCAGTGACACATAGTGTCTCGTTTTGAACGATTGAATTATTGTTTTGAGCTCTGGTTTCTCCATAATCGTTGCTGAACATAACCCCTATAAAACTGGGTGATATTTTTCGTTCTTTATCTCTAAAGTGTAAATCTCTCATGTATGAAAGTATTGGTGAGTTTTTTTTTGCAATTTCTTGTGGTTGGGAATGATGCACATGCACCCTAGGCCCAAGGCCCACACGTGGAGAAAACACATCTCCTTGTCCCACATTGGAGAACTTAGGACTGGGTGGATGGTATATATAAGGAACCACTTCTATGGACTTGTAAAATGTGTTGGTGGTGATAGTATATCCTGTCACAACTTAAGCAGGTGTGTTTAAGTAAGGACATAGTTTTATTTATTTCTCTTTTTCAGTTTTATAAGATCTAAAACGGTTTTAAATTAAAACATTTTAATATTTATTGTGTAGTTATTTTTTCCATATTTGAATTAATTTCTTTCTGAAAAACGTAAATCACCCTTTAGATCTGAAAAAAAAAACATTCTTCTCAATTTTGTCTTATTCTTCGTGTATTCCAAGCAAACCCTAATTTTCTCTCATCTTATTTCAATCCTCCATCCGATGAGTGCACGTCTGAAGGGGGAAGTTGTATTAACCTTCGGGAGCAACCGACATCAACAATTCGCACCACGATCGTGCCGAAATTGCTTTCAAGAGAGTGGTATCTACAGCACAACAACGAGCTAATCCGGATCCGAACAACTTACAAATTGAAAACAATTTTATTTTTACCCAATATAGATCAAATCCGGGAAAGTTCTTCCAGATCTATCAAAATTGGAGCCACTCGACGAAGCCAACTACCGTCGCTGGTCGCAGAAATTGTTGATCTTCTTGGAGCAATTGGAGGTCGATTATGTTCTGACCGTCGACTACCCTGACAGATCCAAAACCTGATCACTGACCTGTCTCCCCCACGGATGCTATTGCCGCTGATGTTGCAACCGCTTCCAAATCTGTTTTCGATTTGGTTCCAGTCATAGACAGTGATAAATATAAGAGGGAGAATAAAACGGTCTGCGGCCACTTGCTCAATCATATGACAAACTCCCTGTTCGACCTATTTGTTGTCCAGAAATCTGCGAAGGTCATATGGAGCATGCTGGAATCTAGATACGGTGGTGATGATGCTGGCAGAAGAAAGTATGTGGTCAGTAAGTGGTTACAATTTTAGATGGCCGGCGACAAACCTATCATGGAGCGCGCAGTTCATGAATATGAGAACCTGGTAGCAAACGTGGTTTTGGAGAGAATGAAAATGTGCGAAATTCTTTAGGCAAATGTGCTGCTTGAAAAGTTTCCACCTTGGAGTGACTAGTAACCACCTAAAGCACAAAAAGAAAGATCTGACACCACAGGAGTTGATTAGTCACATGCGCATCGAGACAAAAGGATAAGTTTAACTCTCTATCTGTTAATTCAGTTAACGTTAATCTTGTTTAATCTTCTAATTTGAAAGATAGGTTCAAAAACAAAAGGAAAACAAACAGGAAAGACATATTAGAAAAAGAGTCAATTCAAGGCTGCTAGCGGACGAATAGAGAAGTCCAAAGTAGTCTGTTATGTTTGTGGGAAAGTTGGACACAAGTCTTACCAGTGCAATCAAGGAAAGGGTAGACCAGACCAAAACTTTGTTGTTGCCAAACCAACTCCACAGTCCAATGTAGTTGAAGATGATATTATTGATGCGGTGGTCATGGAGGCTAACTTGGTGGAGAACAAGTCCGACTGGATTCTGGACATTGGTGCATCAAGGCATTTCTAGTCAAATTGGGATCTTTTCCATGACTTCCAAGACGTCGACAACGAAGAATGTGTTTTCATGAGAAATTCAGCAACTGCTGGTGTTCTTGGGAAAGGGAAGATTTTATTAAAACTTACTTCTGGAAAAACTCTATCCCTTAATGATGTACTGTATGTTTCTTCTTTGTGTAGGAATTTGGTGTGGGAAAGTCTGTTGAACAAAGCAGGACTTAGAATTGTGTTTGAAGCTGACAAGGTTATCATCACAAAAAATGGTGACTTTGTTGGTAAGGGGTACCTGTCTGATGGCCTTTTTGTTCTTAATGTTGTTTCTGCTCCTATGAATGAAAATGCTTCTCGTTTTGCTTATATAGTTGAATTCGTAGATGTGTGGCATGGTAGATTAGGAGATATCAACATTGCATCGATAAAAAAAGGCTTAAAGACTTGCATCTTATTAATTTTTCTAACTCGCATGAAATTAATAAATGCCCAATATATCTAGAAGCAAAATTTACTAAAAAACCTTTTAAATCAATAACAACACGTAGCACAGAACTGCTTGAATTAATTCATACAAACCTAGCTGATTTTAGAAATACCATGAGTAGAGGTGGTAAAAAGTATTGTGTCATTTGTTGATCATTATTCTAGATATATAAAAATATATCTTCTAAAATAAAAGGATGAAGCTAGTAGCATGTTTGTGAAATTTAAAGCTGAAGTAGAAAATCAACTAGATAGGAAAATAAAAAGAATTAGATCCGATAGAGGACGTGAATGCAGTGATACCTTTCTTAAGGAATTTTGTGAACTAAATGGTATCATTCATGGAGTAGCTGCTTCGTATTCACCTCAACAAAATGGCATAGCAGAACGTAAAAATAGAACTTCAAAGGAAATGATGAATGCTATCTTACTCAATTAAGGACCACATGATAACATGTGGGGGGAAGTTGTGCTTTCTACTTGTTTTATTCTTAACAAGGTTCCTCACAAAAGGTTGGATAAAACTCCTTACAAGTTGTGAAAGGGTTACCCACCTAACCTGGATTACTTAAAAGTATGGGGGTGCCTAGCCAAGGTAGCGTTTCTAGAATTCAATAAACCCACGGTAGGATCTAAAACTTTTGACTGTGTCTTCATTGGTTATGCTAATAATAGTGTTGCATATAGGTTTATGTGTTTTAAATCAATATGTGAATATAGAGATGTTGTAGTTTTTTAGCATGTTTTTTCCATGATTAAAATTGTTGATAAATCAGTAGATAATTCACTTAATAATGAAACTGTCAGTACTTCAAACATTGACAAAATATCATAATACCCCTACTCCTATCTCTAATAACACGCATGAAATAGAGCCTAAAAGAAGTAAAAGACAAAGGGTTAGTAAGGATTTTAGACCGAATTTTCTAACTACTTTTCTAGTCAAGAATTTAGATAAAATAGACAATTAATTTACTTGCATGTACTTGATAGATGAGGATCTGAAAACTTATCAAGAAGCTTTAAGCTCAATAGATTCTAGTTTTTGGAAAGAGGCAATGAAGAGTGAATTAGATTCCTTAGTGATGAATCAAACATGGGAATTAGTGGATCTACCTAAAGGAAGTAAACATATTGAGTGTAAATAGATCTTTAAAAAGAAAATGAGACCAGATGGTACAATAGATAGGTTCAAGGTTGTTTGTAGGATATACCCAAAAGCAAGGGATATACTATTTTGATACTTTCTCCCGTGACCAAAATAGCCACTATTAGAGCTTTAATAGCCTATGTTGCGATTCATGGCCTTCTAATACATCAAATGGATGTAAAGATGACATTCCTTAATGGGGACTTGGAAGAGGAAATATACATGACCCAACCCGAAGACTTTATTGTTACTGGTCAAGAAAATAAGGTTTATAAACTTACAAAATCTCTTTACGGTCTAAAACAAGCTCCTAAACAATGGTATAAAAAATTTAACAATACTTTAATAAACAATGGTTTTAAAGTAAATTGTGCTGACACATGTGTTTACTCAAAGTTATTTGGAGCGCTGATTGTGTGATTATATGTTTGTATGTTGATGACATGTTGATTGTTGGTACAAAAATAAATAATTAACAACACCAAGTTATTTCTCTCCTCACAATTTGAGATGAAGGATTTAGGTCAGGCTGACGTGATATTTGGTGTTAAGATAAGAAAAATAGACAAAGGTTCCTCTTTATGTCAGTCACACTACATCGAAAAATTGCTAAAGAGATTTGAAGAACACCCTATGATCCTAGTTTGAGTCTTAAGAAGAATAAAGGTGAAAGTGTATCTCAACATGAATACGTAAAAATAATTGGTAGTGTTATGTTCTTAATGAACTATACCAGACTCAATATTGCATATGTTGTGAGTAGACTGAGTAGGTACACTCATAATCCTGATAAGGATCATTAGACAACACTTCATCATTTGTTAAGGTACCTCAGAGGTACTATAGATTTGTGTTTGCATTTCAACAATTTTCTTGCGGTGCTATAAGGATATTGTGATGCAAAATGGGTTACAGTCAACGAGTTCGACTAGTGGATACGTATTTGTACTAGGAGAAGGTGCTATTTCATGGAAATCAGCCAAATAAACCTGTATAGCATGATCCACCTGCTCGGATTAAAACCCTAGCGCAACAGAAACATATCAAAACTCTATCTCAAAGTTAATTTTAAAATTTTGAAATACTTCTACATTGGTAAAATAAAAAAAAAACTAGATTAAGCATATTGAATACAAAAATACAAATTAGAGAAAAAAGAACTTACGATGGATCACCACCACTTAAAGTCATTCCTTTTCTCTGAACCTTGAGGAAATGTTTGTGAGAACCTTTTTGGTAAGGGAAAAAAAATGCAGAGAACTCTTCTGACAGAATTTTGTAGAGAGAATGTCAGATCCAATTTTTTTCTGTTAGATACTATATAAGGAAAAGAGAGAAAATGGGAAACGTGGGTGTTATCCCACGTATTAAGTAACTCCCCTATGTGGGAGTTACAACAATATTAAAACTAATTTAATATTAATTAAATTAATAATTAATGATAAATTAATAATTAATAATTGATTAAATCTAATTTAATTAACCAATTCATTTAAATCATATTTAAATGAACATCTCTCACATAACCTATAGTTTTAATTCAATTAATTTAATTAAATAAAATTTAATTAAATTACATTAAATTAAATAACTAATTAATTAATTACCAAATTAAATATCAAATATTTAATTTGAATCAAATTCAAATACATTTCTCTCATAACCTATAGTTTTAATGTACATCTAATGCGCATTAATTTTAACCTATAGTTTTAATATAAATCTAATTCATATTAAAATAATATTTGAACAATTTCAAATATTTAATTCTCTTACAAATTAACTTTGAATCATATCCAAAATTATATTTATACTATAAAGTTTAATTTGTAAAATAAACTTTATATTGTAATGTATAATTATACATTATACTTTTCCTTTAGTAAATTTGAACTTTTCAAATTTCAACCAAGAATAAATTACCTCAATATTTTTTATGAGTTAGGAAGGGGACCTAATGGACCTACAGATCAGAAGCTCCAACGATATGAGATTAACGGGCTAAACTCATTAACCATATTAATCAATATTCGTTAACTGTGGGTACACTCCACTAAAGACCCACAACTGCACTCTTCTCACTGTAGATATATTTCTGTGTCCACGGATATAAACCAATAACAGCAAGTTAATCCTTCACAAGTGTTCGTAACACCAGCTGGGTTAAATTACTGTTATACCCCTAAGTTACTTCTAATCTCCTCTAATGAACAACCTGTTTATGGTCCAACCATCAAACAGAAACTCCTCTCGGGCCAGTGAGAGGGTAGGGCCCTTTGTTCAAGTCCCAAAGACACCACTTAAGGGAACACTTATCTACTTACCCTAAAGTCGGGAATGAGTGAAATCCATCTTGTATAATTATGTTCCCAGCTCCCCACACAGTCTTGTCCCCAAAATGGTAGGCATATCGAGTCGGCAAACGGGCTACTCTCACTCATACAAATTAAAGGACAACCCCTCGTGAACAGGAGTTCATAATATATTCAAGATTAAGACTAAGTTGCTTAAGTCAACCTATTGAAATAGAAACTTAACCAGTCAACGGAGTTACATCTAGTGGTTACTATTTCGTGGTCCAGTCTTATGCAAACTCATTGCATAGGATACCCCCCCTCGCATGTCTTTTACATGAATGCGTTGGATCATTGCGTTTGTATCAAATACAAAGTGAGTCGTATCCATAGTGTTACCAGGATAAGGTACTCAACCCTATCCTTATACTATAGACCCTTTAGGCTGTAACTTGAACATTGATCTCTATATGTCTCTACATATTGTTCAAGACTCATAAAACAGCCTAGGATGTTAATTTATTGGATTTTAGGGTTATTAAAATAAGATAAAAAATCATGAATAATAATAAGATAAAATAATCATGTTAGTTTATCAATAACATTTATTGAATAATAATGAATAATCATTTATTAATGACGGCCAAAATACAACATTTACTATCTACGAGTTTTAGAGCATAAAATCCAACACCACCATGGAGTCAGAATTTATTGCACTGGAGTTAACTGGACAAAAAGTAGAGTGACTAAGAAGTCTGCTAGGAGACATGTCACTATGGGGGGATTCTGTATCAATATCCTTACATTGTGATTCACAAGCTGCCATAGCTATTGCCAAGAACAGTGTGTATAATGGCAAAAGAAGGCATATTCGCCTGAGACATGAAGTTGTGAAACAGTTGTTGAAGGAGGGAATTATCTCCTTGGAGTATGTGAGGTATGAAAGGAATTTAGCATATCCTCTCACCAAAGGCCTAACAAGGAGAGTAATCCTAGAATCTTTAACGAGTATGAGACTCAAACCCTTATGTGATCCACAACCCTTTATTTTGGGTGGTTTATTGCGATAGACTTGATGGATAATATGTGAGTGATCCATAGCTCTTTATTTGAGTGGTCTATTGCAATAGACTTGATGGATAATATACGAGTGATTCCATAGCTCTTTATTTGGGTGGTCTATTGCGATAGACTTGATGAAGCATCTAATGCGAAAGTGAAGGTGTGGGTTGCCTTCTATGAAAGCTTTTGAGGGTCTCTTTCTAAAGCTTTCATGGCAACCTAAGGTTCTATGTGAATAGCCCAATTGGCATTTTATGCATGATCTTATCGTGGAATCAAGAGAGAAATTAAAAGGATTGAAACGTGATGTGGGGGTCCCAACCAGAATTCACAAAAGTTCAAGAGATAATTCACTCTTGTGAATACAGTTGTTGCCTCACTTCAATGTATCAATTCAAATAACAAGATGTTGATGCTTAAGTTTACTATCATTCCATTGCTTAGAATCCTTTTTTTCCTTCTATCCTTTATTTGTATGCATGTAGGTTATTCGTGGGAAACTGTTGGAATGACCCACATGCACTCTAGGCCTAAGGCCCACTAAGGCACGTGGGAGAAAATACATCTCCTTATCCCACATTTATAATTTATGAGTGGGGGATGGTATATATAGGGAACCACTTCTAGGAACTTGTAAAATGTGTTGGTGGTGATAGTATAACTCTATCACCACACGTGCGCCGCCGTCGCTGTCCGTTCGATCGGACAGCGGGCGAGTTTGGGTAACCGCACTTGCGCAGGAAAAGAACATAGTTTTATTTCTTTCTTTTTTTTGTTTTGTAAGATCTAAACCGAATTTTAAAAAAAGGTTTTAATCTTTTGACTTTTGGAAAAACCACTCTTTAGATCTCAAAAAAGCATTCTTCTCTATTATGTTTTCATCTTCGTGTATTCTGAACAAACCCTAATTTTCTCTCATCTGACTCTAATCTTTCGTCTGACGAGTGCACGTCTGAAGGGGGAAGTTGTGTTAACCTTGGGGAGCAACTGACATCAACAATTCGCACCACGGTCATGTGAAATTACTTTCAAGGCAATGGTATCCACGACACTACAGCGAACTAATCTGGATCCAACGACTTACACTTGTTTACCTTTTAGTTTGTGATCCACTTTGGTTGATGCCCTGTGCATTTTGACGTTAGAATAAATTTTGGAGAAGTTTTGTAATCGATAGTGTGCTGTCCACCGGAGTCGAAAGTCGTTTTTTGTAGTTTTGGTAATTATTTGGAGTTGATTTAGGTTTCCAAGAGTCGTTAGTTTGTTTGTGGTGCTAAAAATTGAGTTTTTACTCTTGGTTTTTGAATGTTTAATTTAGGTGAGTTTATTTGTTTTATGGTTGGAGGTGACTTAAGGGAAAGCGCTTGTTGCATAAGTGTTTGGAATTGTTGGGATTTAATTTTGATGATTGGAATTATGCCTTAATATAAATTTTTAAATCTAGAATTTTGTGATAGACTTGATTTCAGATTCAAGGATTTGTTAAGTTGCAGACTATTTTGGGGCTTAATTATGAGGTAAGTAATCTTACAATTGGAACTGCCTTCGTGCCGGGTGATACAGCTACAAACCTATTGTTGATTCTCTGAGACCATTTATATGTTATGTATGTGATTTATCTGATGTAAGAGGTTATATGAGCATGATAGTACTTGCATGAGATAAGTTATGATTTCATGCTATTGGACCTTAATATATGTTGCCAATTATGTATGTTAATGATAATTACTCTCCTATCCATAGCTGTGTAGTCACCACAGGTTTGTGTTTCCTACGGGATTCACCAGAGGTTTGTGTATCCTTCGGGATTCACCAAAGGTTTGTATCTTCTTCAGGATTCACTAGAGGTGGTGGGTACAACTCACCTACGGTAGGATGAGTTTAATTAATCACTCAAATAGTTATAAATGTTAAGTTGAAGTATGCATGATCCGCTAGTTTGTTGCATTTAAAGGACATAAATGCATAGTCTGACCCCAATAGTGGAGTTACTTACTGAGTATCCTTATACTCACCCTTGTCTTATGATGTTTTTCAGGTAAGGGAAAGGATGCACCTGTAACAACCCGAGTTCAGAAGGGGGACATGAATGAACCGAGATCACATCTGAATGAGAGGGATCTTGAAGACATGAAAGCATGATTAAGAAAGGCTTAAAAGAATTGAAAGTTACTACCTATACTAACAAGGTGCACCTTCCTTTTTAGTGGCTCAATCATAAGAACTCCATAGTTAAGCGTGCTTAGCTTGGGTCAATCTTATGTTAGGTGACCTCCTGGAGATTTTCTTAGGATGCATGTGAGTGAGGACAAAGGTTTGTGACAGTTTGTGGGGACAACGTTCACTCTTAGCAACATTCAAGACAACTTTTTTTTAAGTCAGTCTATGTCGTTATGTTTTTATTTTCTTTCAAACTTTCAGTGTCTCTGTCGCTTTAGTTTATCTAAGAACTTATGTTCTTTAATTGTTTTGATTTCTTTATAAATGTAGGGTTACCCCGATCAGGAATTTTCAGCTATTTTGAATTTATGAAAATTATTTAATTTATAAAGTTTGTTTGATTTTTAGTTAAATTCATGAAATAGAGTCGTTTGAAATGTACACATACATATAGTGACGACCTAGTACAAGTCCTAGGAAGTCGGGTAGTTACAATTTATGTTATTTTTTTCATACCCTTTTAGATTTTAGGTTTAGATAGTGTATAGATTTTTATTTTTTATTTTTATTTTATAGACGTAGAAGAGATACCTAGAACAAAACAAAACAGATATATATATATATATATATATATATATATATATAAATGAAAAAATTATATTTAATAATTTAAATGTGAAATTATCGAAGATATTCTTATAACCAATCACTAAAAAATGACAAAAGGGAAAATCAAAAGTTTATGCCCTATAGCCCATTTTAGATAGTAGTAGTTTATTACGTGCGATGACATCAAGAGTCTGGAAATTTGCAGGGGAATATAGTGAGTATTTTCTTAATTTATTTTGGTGTTTTTCTTTATTTTTAATTTTAAAATATTGGGTTATGGTACTGAGAATCAAATAGTTCGTATTGGGCTATTTATGAGAATTTTGTAGCACAAGTTTAAGAGACCTTTTGTGATATCCATCATGGTAGAACCTATCGTTGCAGAAGTCTGAACGTTGCCCTAAGATTGGTTGAAGCAGTACAACTTTCGGTGTTATTTTCTTTTTTTTTCTTTCCTTTATTATTTGTTTATTTTATGATCATTAATTTATTTGGATTTAACTTGTGAAGTAGGAGTTTAGATATAATTTAGTTTATTATGCAAATATTTGTATTTTGTATAAATTTCTAACATAAATTTCTATCTCCAAATGTTGTTGAACTAAAAAATATATATAATACCGACACAATATATTATTAAATTAATTTTTATAATGTCAACTATTTTTAATTTAAGAACATCAAATATTTGACCTATACGATAGATATGTGATTTGACCTATTAAATTATTCTCGAATTGACATGGGTGGACTATCCTAAAAGTTAAATGTTCGAATTTTTACCTTTTCATCATCATTGTGTGACATGCTTTAACTTTAAGCTTTAATTAAAGCAAAAAAAAAAAAAAAAATTGTTCGACAATTGGCACACAACCCTAAAAGTTTGAAGGTTGAAATTTGTGATATGTTTCCATTATTCTCATGCGAAAATTTTCATTTTTACTCTCGAACTTTGAAATTTATTCCAAAAATACCCTTTGAGAGCTATTCATTGAAATAAGACCGATATTAATGCAACAACTAATATGTAAGATTGAAAAGCATGTGTGACATCATTTACAACATCATTTACATAAATTGAGTAGTTGCTAATGTGTAAAAATTGATTATGTAAATGATTTTAACAATATTTTTTAATAAAATAAATGGTAACAATGCCATCTAATCATTACACATCAATTATCATGTTATTTGATCCTTTATTCGACGAAAAGTATTATTTGGAACAATTTTTCAAAGTTTAAAAGTAAAGTGAAACTAAAGTCTAAGATATAAGTAACACTTAGTTTGGGATTGTTGTAGTTTTTCAATAATTGTTGGCAGGTGTGCTTTTAGAAAAATCAAACGTAAAATTAAGTAGATGGTGTTTGGTAAATTTTAGCTTTAAACCTAAAAAAGTAAATTACAATGTTTGGTAAATAATGCTAAATTATTGTGAATGAAAATAATGACTAAAATGAACCCACGGTCAAAATTTGTATAATTTTCTTTTGTTGATAATTTATATTCTTAAACAGCTATTTAAAATGTTTATCATATATGCTTTCAACTTAAATTTATGTGTTGGTTCCTTGTTAGGCATAAGATTGTTTGTTAAATATAGGAGAAATAGTTTTTTTTTAAAATATATGATATTACTTTCTAAAAAAAGTTGGTGGCATCGAATTAATCAATTTGAAAAGTTATGATATAGATTTGGTCATGTGAGGAATATATTATGAGTGTGTTTGTGGTTGATCTTGATAAGGCTAAAAGTGATTTTTAAAGAATGTTAACAATTTTCAGGCCCAAGAGTAGACACCTAATAGCTTTGACATTTTTTCTGCATCCCCTACGACTTGACAACATCATCTTTGCTCGTCTTACTCACATATTTCTTAAGAAAATTCTTAGAAGGTCACCAAACATAGAATTGTTTAAAACTAAGTATGTTTAACTTTAGAGTTTCAAGATTAAATCATTAAAAATGAAATTGTACTTTGTTTTGGAGTTTCTGTGAATGAACTAACCAAGATATCACATATGAATAGGAGGGATTCTAAGGATATGAAAGCATGGTTAAAAAATACTTAATAGAATTGATAGCTACTACCTATACCAATAAGGTACACATTTCTTTATAATAGCTCAATCATATAAACTCCAAAGTTAATCATGTTTTACTTCGAGTAATTCTTAATTTGGTGACCTCTTGAAAATTTTTCTAGAAAGCACGTGAGTGAGGACAAAACATGCTGAAAGGACTAAGTGTTGGTTTGTGGGATTGATCTTCACCCTTGAAATCAATTCAAGATAAGTAAGGATTCTAGGGCTATGCCACATTTTTTAACTTATTTATCTCTTTAACAAATCTTAAATTTACAATGTTATCTTAGGTTTATAGATAAATCTTTGTCCTCCTTATTAAGTTGTTTTAAACTAAAAAAAAAATAGAAAGAAAAAAAAAACCAACCACGTACACATGACTTTTGTTTTAAAAAAATTATTAATAAATATGTTTTAGAATGGATTTATTATTATTAATTATTTAATATGAAAATAAAATTCACGTTAACATTAACTATTTATTATCTTTTCAAATTCTCACATCTATACATAACCTATAAAAATTGAAGAGATAAAGATGTTAGAATGTGAAATGTTGTATCTCTTTGTTTGTATAATTTAATTTCTAAAATTTATGAATTTATATTTAATAATGAGATTCGAAAAATGTTTTGTAGAGGTACATGCTCGTTTCTATAAGCTGATTGGTGGAGTCGATTATGGAAACTCTATATTCCTTCTAAAGTGGCAATCTTTGTGTGGAAGTTGTGCTATGAATGCCTCCCTTCGAGACTCAAGTTGTGTAGGCGAGGGATGGAGGTCTATCCTAGGTGCCCTGTGTGTAAACATAAGGAGGAGTCGATAAGTCATGCTCTTTTTTAGTGTTCAAGAGCAAAACAAATTTGGCCTGTTTCTTTTTCTAGGAATGTAGTCTGGTGTGTTAAAATTTACGCAGTGTATTGATGTTTGGAAGATATTAGCTAAGAATCTTAATGACAGTGATTTGGCTAAAGTATGTATCACCGCTTGGGCAATTTGGAGTAATAGGAATAAGGTTCTCCATTCGATTATGATTCCATCAGTGGAGTTTCGTTGTGAGTGGATTTTGAATTATGTGGAATGTGTGGGAGGTAGATCTTTTGAAGGAGAAATAGTCGTGAATGGTTTTGCCAATAAGACCGTTCATGTGAGCAGCAGCGTGAGTTATCTCCATGTTGATGTTGAGTGTTCGGAAAATTCAATGAGGATTGGTTTCGGTGGGATTTTGGGCAATTTATCTGGGCATATTTTGGCATCCCTAAATGAATATCATGATTTTTTTTCTCTAATGTGTTGGGTGCTAAAGTTTGGCAATTTATGAAGGTCTCTGTCTGGTTAGTAGAATGAGCATTTTTATCGGTTTCGTTAGCTATGATTTTGATGCTTCAGTGAAGATTAAAACTCTTTTTGGAGGTGGTTAATCAGGTTGCAGATATTAAGAACATTTTGTGTTTGTTCCAAATGGTGACTTTTACATCTATTCTGAGAGAGCGGAATTCATCGACCTATTCGTTAGCCAGAGATGGTTTTTTGGGTTCAAGGTTACTGTGACTCTGTTTGTTTCCTCCTAAATTGGAGTTTCTTTACTCTTGTGATTTTTTTTCTAACTGGCATGTCCGTGGATTCGTTTTCTTGTCTATTTATTTTTTAGTAAAAAAAAAAAAAACTATATAAAGAACTCTCTTTAATCTTTTTTTTACATATTTTTTTTACAAATACATTCATTTAAATATTCTCTTATACTGAGGTTTGTTTTTATTCTTTTTTGTTTTTTGTTGCAATAAGGTAATACCAAGTGTGCAAATATTCCCTCTTATGATATATTTAGCTTCTTTTAAATAATAATAATAATAATACTAATAATAATAAGATTTTTTTAATAAAATTTTATAAGTCCTACAATTTTTTTTTTACAATTTTAATTTGTAGTACATTATTATATTTGCTAGTTCTCCATAAAATCACAATCTTATTTTACTACCATACTATCTTGAAGTGTCTTAGTTGGAGAATCATTTTTTCTACTATTTTGTCCAAATGATAATTTCAAATGTTCCAATGTGTCCCTTAATTATTATTCTTTTATTAAATATAAAATAAAATTTCAAAGATGTGGTTACATAATTTAAGTGGATGTGAAATTTGGGTTCTTTATTATTTATTTAGATACATAATTATAATTATTTAACTTAATAATTTTTTCTTACCTTTCAAATATTTATTTTATTATAATAATTATATTATAATGATAAATAGATATTGATTTTATGATAAAATAATCATTGTTAATTTTTTTTTTCAAATTTCATAAAAAAATAAAGTAAATTGTTTTCATTTTCGTAAATAGTTGCATCATTTAAGATGCAATTACTAAGTAGAGATTATTGTTCTTTTTTTTGTATTAAATAAAAAATAAATTTATTTAAGAAAAATTATTATAAACAGAAAAAATATCAAACTATTTATATATATAAAATTCTATCGCAGTCTATCACTGATAGACAATAAAATTTTTCTATATTTGTAAATAGTTTGACTCATTTTTCTATATTTGAAAACAACTCTAGATTTAAAGAATATGTTAATCCTTTAATTTTCTTAATTTGATAATTTGTTTTATTTTATAATTTAGACGATCACATCCTATTTTTTAATTTGATAACCATACCATTCTTATTGTTAATTTTAAATATTTCTAATTTAAAAAAAATTTATTTATTGCACTGTAATTTTTTCCTTTAAATATTCTTAACCTTTTTATGAATCTATACAAAAGTTTTTTTTTTTCTCTTAATTATAACTTTTTAAAAAATATACTTATTAATCTTTTTAGATTCCTAAACCAAAAAAAATAATTAGTCCACTGTAACATATCTTTCCTTACAATTATATTTAATACATTTGTATAGAAAACTCATTGTTAAGCAAATAATGGTGTTTTCTTTTTGTATTTAATTGGTTGATTCAACTTATGTCAACCTTTTAGCTTATTTTGAATTCATTTTATTTTTAAAATTAAATTGTTACATTTAATTTCATTTTTTAGAGTTTTTTTTTAATTTCTTTTTAGACCAATATTCAATTTATCATAAACTATAGGTTTAAATACCATTTCAGTCCCTATACTTTGAGGTTTGTTCAACTTTAGCCTCTTTCAATAAATCTTAAATTTAGTCCTTTAAAGTTAATTTTTATCAAAATTGATTAAATAAAAATAATAATTTTTATGCAAGAAAATATAATATGTAAATATGTTTTAAAAAAATATAGTAAAAATGATAATGGATAATAAATTTTAAATAATAATAAAAGATTACAAGTCCAGTCTTCTAATATTTACATTTGTATTTAATTAATAGAAGTTTTCGAAATTTCAATTTTGTGTTTAATAAATCTTTAAGCTTTAAAAAAGTATATACATCCTTAAATTTTTACTATCTATCAACAATAGACAGCTATTGATCAAGCAATAGAATTCTATCGCAGTTATGATAGACAATAAAAATTTTTTATATTTGTAGATAGTTTGATATTTGTGTTGTTTATAGTAATTTTCCAAATCTTAATATATATATTATTTTGTTGAAAAATAAATAAATAAAATAATAACACTATATTGATTTAAAAAGAAAATCAAATAAAAAAAAACAAGTATGTTATATAAGTTCAACTTATATTAAATTAATTATAAATTAATGAATAGTCTTAAGGACATTTTTGGAACATGATGTAAATTTAAGACATTCCCGAGAAGAAATCTACAAACAGAGTTATCCAAGTATTCCCATATATCTTCAAGAACATTTCTACAAAATAAATATGATTATCTAAGGATGTCGAACATCTGTAATTCTAACATCTATAATTCCCAACATCTAATTATTCCAATTATCTACATTCCCAAAAAACAAATGGCCTCCAGTTAAGTTTGTTTCCTCATCGTGTCTTTGTTAAAGTAATAAAGCGTATATATACATGCTAATTTATCTATTTAGTTTAAATTTGTCACGTTTCACATATTACTTTTAAATTTGGGCTATTTTCTAATATAGAAAGATGAGCCAAACTATTTACAAATATAGAAATTTTTTATTGTCTATCACCAAAATCGCAATAGAATTTATCGCTGATAGATAGTGGAATTTTTTATATTTATAAATAGTTTGATATTTTTTTTCGTTTATAATAATTTCGTTTTAAATCTTAATCCAAAAGTATATACATAAATATATTTACACAAACAAAGAGCTCAATGATTCCAATACTTCAATTGCACGACTGCAAGAAAAAATAAAGTTTATACAGGAAGCAATTAAGGGAACTTTAAACTATTAAATAACTCTAATAAATAGGAGTCAACTATTAAAGAAACTAATTAATAATAATAAATAAAACTTAATTAGATAAATAAAAAGGAAAATTGTCGTGTATAGAAAAAAAACAAAAGTAATTACACATATAGAAAAAAGTGCACTCCATGTTTTTGTATTTTCTATTTTTTTTCTATATGTGTAATTACTTTTGTTTTTTTTTTCATTTGTGAAAAAACTCCTAAATAAAACTATAAAAACTAAAATTCAACCAACTTCAAAATTTTGACACTAAATTTAAATTAAAGTATATGATGAGAATCACGTACTTATCAAAAGTGGATGATTTGATGGGTCCAATGGATGGATAACCTAAAAATGGGAGAGAATATGAAAACTGCCCCTATTTTTTGAAACAAAGTTTTTTTTACCTTTTGGTGACGTCAAGTTCGGATGAAATTACCAAAATGAACTCGCGCACGTGAAAAGCCTATCTCGCTCTCACTCTCTTCCTTTCGTCACTCACTCTCTCTTCGTCAAATCGCTTCTTCTCCTGCTCTTTCTTGCTCTCGCTCTGATCGCACAGTGTTGGTTGGAGTTGTAGGGTCGTAGAGTAGAAGAACTTTGCTGGAGAACAAGAAAATCGTCGTGCCAGAAGAAGGAAGAAAGAAAAAAAAAGGCAAATTTGTAACTTCACTTGTCCACGACCTCTATTTAACTTTTTTTTTTTTTAAAAAAAACGGAATAATTTACCATTTTAGATATTTAAAATAAGTTGGCTGTTCAATTATCTGTAGTTTGATTGTTGTTAGAACTAATAAAATATTAGTTTTTCGTTTTCCCCTATTGTTGTAATTCTTCTGTTTCCCCCCCTTCAATTGTGCAAAATAGCTCCAATAATTTTAGCCTGTTCTGCTCAATGAAGCGGTAGAAGGTAACTGCAATGGCGTCGAGTAATGAATAGCCAATATTCTTCTGTAACTCCCAATCAATGAGACTGTTCAATTATCTGTAGTTTGATTGTTGTTAGAACTAATAAAATATTAGTTTTTCGTTTTCCCCTATTGTTGTAATTCTTCTGTTTCCCCCCCTTCAATTGTGCAAAATAGCTCCAATAATTTTAGCCTGTTCTGCTCAATGAAGCGGTAGAAGGTAACTGCAATGGCGTCGAGTAATGAATAGCCAATATTCTTCTGTAACTCCCAATCAATGAGACTGTTCAATTATCTGTAGTTTGATTGTTGTTAGAACTAATAAAATATTAGTTTTTCGTTTTCCCCTATTGTTGTAATTCTTCTGTTTCCCCCCCTTCAATTGTGCAAAATAGCTCCAATAATTTTAGCCTGTTCTGCTCAATGAAGCGGTAGAAGGTAACTGCAATGGCGTCGAGTAATGAATAGCCAATATTCTTCTGTAACTCCCAATCAATGAGACTATGTCCAGTCCAAGATTCTTCTGCCCAACCTTTTTCTCCCACTTTTTTCTTCTACAAATTACCGATTTCAAGTCGCACAAGAGATCAGAAACCAACCTATTCTTGCAGCATCATTTCTAAACTTGTAAATTTTCACAGCGGAAGGTAAGCAGAAGATGAAGAAGATGGTTCAGGGTTTGAAGGTTGCGTTATTTGCTAGGAGAAGCCTTCAGAGTATTCGTCTCCTCACGCAAACGAGAAACCAATGCTCTCTTCCCAACCATTCCGCTGACCATGATCACGAACAACAAGTCAGTTTTCTAATTACGCTGTTTCCTTGACCTTAGTTCAGCTCATTCGTTAATGTGTCTCTCTCGCAGGTGCTTGTTGAAGGCAAGGCTTGGTCCAGAACCGCTATTCTTAATAGACCTTCGGCGCTCAATGCTCTCAATACTAATATGGTGCATGATCTTTTTTCAGCTTCTTGTGTGTTTCAGCTATTGTTCATCACAATTCTCCTTAGCTATATATAATAATTTGTTAGTTTATTTTGGGAAGAAATTGAATTACTCAGATGGTTACATTGCTTGATAATTTCTTACTCTTAAATGTGCTTGGTGCTTAGGGGGCTAAACTGCTTAAATTGTACAATTCATGGGAAGACAACCCTGATGTTGGTTTTGTAGCCTTGAAGGTATTTTCTTGTTCTTGGTGACCATGGTCTCTTCTCTTTTCCTGTCTGCATCTGTTGAGTTTTCTTCTAGGATGATTTTTCATTTGGCTGTAATCGTATATTTTCACTTGCAGCATACACTTCTTTCTTTAATTTTTAATTTTTAATTTTTAAATTTTCAATTATCAAAGGGCAGTGGCAGGGCATTTTGTGCTGGTGGAGATATTGTTTCGCTTTATCATATGATCAACGAAGGTAAGAGTCTGATATGCTCTTTTATATTAAAACTCTGTTGAATATATGGTTTTAGGAGGGTCGAACTGTTGTCCCCAGCCAGATCAATGGAATCTCATGTAAGAAAACAAAAGTAGAACTATTTTGCACAGAAGATATTTCCATATGTTATAATGAGCTTAGCTTCTGCGAAAGATGAGGACCAAAGAAAACTGTAAATGTGATGATGAAACACAAAATATCGATATCATCCTCTATGAAGATCAGTACATTAAATGGTTTCTTGTCTTGTACCTTTTTGTACTAAACTGTAAGAGTTTATTGATCGATGCTTGGGTCCTTAATGTTTATAGACATTTCTAGGGGTAGGTTAGTGAACTGAACTCTAGTTGTAGAGCGTCTCACCTATTAGATAAATACGAGGTTCCATCTCAAAACCAATTGATAATGAGAAAAGTAAGCCATGTATCTAATAAAACTTGTGAGCTCTGAAGATGGTGCCTCTTTGGGTGCACCATTCTTGAGTCGGATCCTATTTTTTTTCTTAACCGATACATATTTAGACTTCATGAACTCTGATATCATATTAGATAAACATGAGGCTCCTTTGTAACTTCTAAATTTTGTGGTAGCTATTTTATACTCTTGGGTTGTTTGTAAGAAAATAATACTTTTTTGGGGTTTCTTTGTCCTTTCACCCTTGATAATTTAAGAAGGTAATGAAGTGTGTGTGTGTGTGTGTGTGTGTATATATATATATTAAGAAAGGGTAACAGATAATATTAAGTTAGAATTGATTTTCATATGGTTAACTCATCTGTCACTTTTGATTAAAATTGCCATCCTTGTGTTCGGTGACTTTTGCAGGGAAGATAGAACAATGTAAAAAGTTTTTCAGCACATTGTATACTTTTATATACATGGTCGGTACATACCTAAAGCCCCATGTGAGTTTCTAGCTCTTGGATTTGTATCTTGAACAGTTGGTTCCATTTTCTTGAAAATATGGTGCTTTCTTAATACTAAGAGCATAAAATTCTGGTGTTTTGTCTAATATACTCATCAGTAACAAAATTTTCTAGAGCAATCCTTGTTTGTGTGGCATCTCATAGATATCTATACCCGTGTGTGTATGTGCGCATTGGAAATGTCTACAATGACTTTTCATCCCAAAAAATTAGGTTGTCTATGAAAAGTTATTGTATAAAAGTTACTTTTGAGGGATTTAAGATGTGTATGTAAAGTTATTCTATAAAAAGGACTTTTGAAGATACATTTAGGAAGTTTATGATGGAGATAGATTGATTTTCCTTGGTGGGTGTAGGGAAGGTTTTCCACATCCTCTTGATTTTCATAATGTGTAATTAAGCATCCTCTTGATTTTCTGTAATTAAGCATCACTTTTTGCAGGAGGTCTAACGCTGACTATATCATAACGTGTTTGCTATTGTGGTTCTTCATCAATGTAACTTCTATCTATATTAAGTGGATATATATACACTTTTTGGCTCTGAAAAAATTACAACAACTGTGAAAATCCACTCCTTAATCATTAACTTGGATTTGTTTAGGCTGATTGTATGCCTTCTTCCACGTTTACTACATGTAAACATTTAACTTCTCCAACATTGCGTTGATAATCTTCATGTAGGTGGCACTTCTAAATGGCATTACCATGGGTGGTGGGACTGGAATTTCAATTCCTGGGACTTTTCGAGTTGCAACCAATAAAACTGTAAGTCATACACACATAATTCCCTCCCCCTCACCCTCCTACCTTCTTTGAGGGTTTTATTTACTTTTTATTATTCTTTTAAAGTCAAACGATTCCTCTCATTATTCATTATTTTCAGTCAGAAGATGAGGTAATAGTCTTGGTATGTAAATGAATACACTTGGCCATGTGTGCTAGGTGGTAGTTTTTTGGAAGTCATCAATCACTTTCTGTTTGCCCATTAATTTAAACTTTCTTGGTATCCTTGTTTTTCAAAAAAATGCCAAATCTGAATCTCTAGTAGACCAGAAACAATAAATGTAGGCCAAAGGAAACATTTAAGGGGTGGGGGAACTTAGAGTGAGAGTAGATTGTTAGTCGGCTTAGGGGTGAGTGAGAGAAGTCGTGATGGAGAGATTATAAATTGAAGATAGGATCTCAGGGGGCATGCTTTTCGTTGAGCAAAGTTTGGTTAGCACTTTGATCTTCGTGAGTTGTACCTTTTTGTTCTTAAGTAATATCAAATTCTGTTTTTTTTTTTTTGATATCGGTGAGTGTCTGGGCCAGCTTACGCACACCTCGACTAATCTCACGAGACAACCCGCTTGACCTTACAACATTTGGTGTCAAGGAAACTCGTAGGATATTAAATCCTAGGTAAGTGGCCACCATGGATTGAATCCATGACCCCTTAGCCTTTTGGCCTATTTTTTGAAATTCTATTAACTTGGTATTAGAGCAGTTACAATTAGGAAATGGAAACAGTCCAGAAAACATGAAAACTAGATTAAATGTAGATCGACCAGGATTTGGAATCCAGATGGCCCTGATATTCCCCTGCGTCCCGGCTATGTCATCCTTACTTGTCTTGAATGCTTCTATGAGTGAAAGTTGTCCCCACAAACCAACACGGGTCCTTTCAGCATGTTTTGTCTTCACTCACATGCATCCTAGGAAAATTCCTAGGAGGTCACCCAACATAGGAGTGCTCCAAGCTAAGCACGCTTAACTGTGAAGTTCTTATGATTGAGCCACTGAAAAAGAAGGTGCACCTTGTTAGTATAGGTAGTAACTTTCAATTCTTTTAAGCCTTTCTTAAGAATACTTTCATGTCCTCAGGATCCCTCTCATTCGGATGTGATCACGGTTCATTCATGTCCCCCTCCTAAACTCGGGTTGTTACATGCCCACCAGCTTCCGCTTGGTTTGTCCTTGAACCACATCTTACTGGAAGAGGTTCCTCGCTGATACCATCTGTAACGCCCCAGGCTCAGGATTTGGACCAGGATTTGGAACCTCATGGCCTTGGCATTCCCCTGCGTTCCCTACAACCCGGCTACGTCATCCTTACTTGTCTTGAATGCTTCTAAGAGTGAAAGTTGTCCCCACAAACCAACATAGGTTCTTTCAGCATGTTTTGTCTTCACTGACATGCATCCTAGGAAAATTCCTAGGAGGTCGCCCAACATAAGAGTGCTCTAAGCTAAGCACGCTTAACTGTGGAGTCCTTATAGTTGGGCCACCGAAAAGGAAGGTACACCTTGTTGGTATAGGTAGTACCTTTCAATTCTTTTAAGCTTTTCTTAAGAATACTTTCATGTTTTCAAGATCCCTCTCATTCGGATGTGATCACGATTAATTCATGTCTCCCTCCTAAATTCGGGTTGTTACATTGGGCAAATTAGGGAGAGATGAACAAATCCATAAAAGAGAAAATATTGGGTAAGAAGTTGGAGTTGGAGGGAATGTGGAAATTGACAAAGACGGTTTCAGCTATGGAGAAGGATGAGATGCACATGGATAGGCAGTGCAAGAAATCTTACCGGTGACAATTATCATTGAAATAGGTGCCAACAACTGTGAGACAAGTAAGAATTGCACCTTGGCTCCAATTTTTGATTTGAGGTTGCAGAAGTTGGAGGTTCCCATTGTCAGGAGAGCTAGCTTGAATGAGTGGCTGTATTGTGTTGATAGGTATTTTGTTGATAGGTATTTTGTGAGAATTGGTGAATCAGTTGTCTGAGAAAGATGGTTTTAATTGGAATGGGGCAATTACAACAAGCTTGCCTGTCAGGTTTTTCAAGTCCATTTATCTTAAAGACAAATGCTTCAGGGGTGGGTAGGAGGCTGGACCATTGGTTTAGTCAAACTCCTCCCCCTACACATCAGCCCAAGGCCATGTATGAAACAGAGCTTGCCTATTGTTTTGGTAATCCAGAAGTGGCAACCTGTTGGGGTGGAAGTTTGTTGTTCTAATGGATCAAAAGATTGAAGTTTCTGTCAGGCAAGCTTGTTGTATTTAAAAATCCACTGGGCGCTGGATCTGCATGGGGTGGAGGAAGGTACATTGTGGACTCTTTAGTTGACCTGTCAAATCCCTTCAAGTTTGCTGCTCCTGATAATAGGAAGGTAAAAATGTTGTTAAAGCTGAAAATCGCGTTCATCTAGCTTCACTGCGGTAGCCTGATTGAGAAGATTTTCAAAGCAGTGATACTATTGCATAGTTAGGATGAATGCAATCAATTTGTACTGCACTAAGCTAACAAGGGGTCTGTTTTGGGTTGATAACTTCACCAAGCAAACCCTTACAAGTAAAAACTAAAGTACTTACTTCTTAAGGATAACATAATAAAAGCTGAAAAGAAATAAAATAAAATAAGTACAGGCAAGGAGGATTTCCTTAATCCTATTTAGCATAATAACAAGTAGTAAAAAAAGAGACATAGTCTCAATAAATGGCTAAGAGGTCATGGGTTCAATCCATGTTGGCCACCTACTTAGGAATTAGTTTCCTACGAGTTTTCTTGACACCTAAATGTTGTAGGTTCAGACCGGTTGTCTCGTGAGATTAGTCGAGGTGCGCGTAAGCTGATTTTGACACTCACGGATATAAAAAAAAAACTTAGTATAATAACAAGAAAGTATACACAATGCAATTGATGACATGGCCTACTTGAAGTTTCACTCTCCTTTCTAGAAATCTTACTGCCTGGAAGATTGAAATGTACGGAGCCTTAATGCATGTTTTACATTTCCCTAAAATGGTTACATTCTGTTGCCATACTTTATGTATATTTTACAATGTAATCAAGTTAATACATGTATGAATATTGCTAGTATCTAAGACATTTCGTGGATAATATGAGAAGAAAATGTTTAGGTAACAAACTCTTGATAGACACTGAAAAGGAAAGAGAAAAAGTAATAAGAACAAGCTCAACAAGGAGCATTATAACCATAAAAAGATATATAAAGAAAATAAAAAACAATAAGCCTGCAAACTAAACAATCCAGAGACAGCAGCACGAAGAAACCACAAGGATCCACTGAAACAACCCAAAAACAGAGCTCCCCAATGAAATGCTAGAAAAGAAACACCCAGCCACTAGGACCAAATCGAAGGAGAAGAAGCAGCCCCCCCCAAAAAAAACCACTTGGAGCTGATGAGATACCTGAATTTTTTTTTTTTTTTTAATAATCAAACAACCCAGAAAGAGAGTTCAAGGAATAGTCTGCTACTGCGTGAGAGAAAACCAATGCAATCTAAGGCTATTGGATCCTATTAGGATAGAAATATGTCTGTCTCTGTATAATCTTAATCTTTCTGTTCCATATTGCCGAGATTTGATTACTGAAGTTAACAGGCAATCAATACAATAGTTTCTCATTGTGTAAATAAGCACTGAATGATTTCATTTTAAAAGCTTTTGTATTGATTGTCAAGTACATTTGTGCAACCAATTTCAGGTTTTTGCTACCCCTGAAACGCTGATTGGTTTCCACCCTGATGCTGGTGCATCCTTCCACCTCTCACATCTGCCTGGTCGCATGGGTAACTCCGATACTTTCCATCATGTTTGACCTGTTTCAAAATCTTGCACGACAGAAACAAATTAATGTTATTTCTAGGGAAGCTAGTGGTGGTAGTTAGTATTACTTCATTTTCCAATGCTGCATAAAGTTTATTCATTTCAGTCTATGGTAACAGTGACCCTCTGACATGCTTGTAGAGTTTGTACGTGCATGTGACTGCTTTTAGATCAAGGGATGAAGCTATCATGCTTTTATTGTCCTGAACTAGGAAGAGTAAACATTTTATTTCCCTAATGCAAAATCAGAATTGCACCTTAGAATAGTATTACATATTAGAAGTGTTACCTTGTTTGCTTCTTCTGGAAGTGTTTCTTCATTTTTGGATTATTGGGTTGGTAAATGCATACGGGTAAATTTTTAAAATTTCTTATGCATCTTGGTTACTCAGGACATAAGTGAAATCTCCTTTTCATTTGGGAAGAATGCTGAATGTTTCTGGATTTTGGTCTTGAATATTTGAGAGAATAGACTTTGTTTTGAGGCTGGAAATGGATTCCATTGCCTTTCAGCATCGTTTTAACTTAAATAGTGATTGTTGTTGTTCTGATTACATAGGATGCATGCAAATATTGTATGGGGGTATATTTGGTTACATAACTTGGATGCCAAGCATCTGGTATACCATATGTGGGAACATTTTATTTCCCTAATGCAAAATCAGAATTGCACCTTAGAATAGTATTACATATTAGAAGTGTTACCTTGTTTGCTTCTTCTGGAAGTGTTTCTTCATTTTTGGATTATTGGGTTGGTAAATGCATACGGGTAAATTTTTAAAATTTCTTATGCATCTTGGTTACTCAGGACATAAGTGAAATCTCCTTTTCATTTGGGAAGAATGCTGAATGTTTCTGGATTTTGGTCTTGAATATTTGAGAGAATAGACTTTGTTTTGAGGCTGGAAATGGATTCCATTGCCTTTCAGCATCGTTTTAACTTAAATAGTGATTGTTGTTGTTCTGATTACATAGGATGCATGCAAATATTGTATGGGGGTATATTTGGTTACATAACTTGGATGCCAAGCATCTGGTATACCATATGTGGGAAGATTATAAGTTAGGGACTAATGTGCGCATATAGAAGGGGAAAATAATTTAATCTTATGTTGAAAGAGGTCTGAATATAATGGGTCACCTTTTTATAAGGATAACTGCAAAGTAATGGTTCTGGTCAAGGCTCCAAGTTTGGATTTGCAAAGAAAATTGAAGGATCCCTCTAGCCTTCAAACTGAAGGATTCTACATCTGTTTTCTATATCTCATCAACCGGATGCTGTCTGATAGAGCTTCCACCTGAAATATGCCCTATTAAGATTACTCCTCGAAGGAAAATTACAAACTTACAAAGAAAGGTTACTAGCTCTATTAAGATTAAGTCCCTACAAGTTTTTTACTCCTCCAGGTTTCTAGTTCTTTCCAAACAAAGGCGCAATAGTTAGTCATTAATTTTCTATCATTCTTTTAACTTTCTCAATCTGCATTAGGGTATATTTCATTATATTGTTTCAGTGCTTTCATAAAACACACTTTTTGTAAAGATTTCCTAGAACTTTTAGTTTACCTGTTTAAGTGTTAGATTTCTTAAAATCTTTCCAATCTTCAACCAAGCTCCGTTGGTTTTGATCTTGTACTATATTACGAGACAAATATTATTAGGAGATAATTATAAGCTTTCTAGTACAAGTTCCGAGTTCCACCTAATTTTCCATAACTTTGAGAAACTTGAAATACTCGAAACCCTGGTAATGATGGGAGAAATTCCCCATTGGAAAACTCACACTAATTTTGCAATGGAACTGAAAATTGGACTCTCGGAAGTAAACCTTGGTGTCAGCACTGTCAAGAGATAGCTCTCATAAAGGACCCCTACGGGAAAATCCATGGGAAACTACATCATTGGCAACTAAATTAGGAATAGATATATGAAGGAAAATATATCAGATAGGGACTACTATATGTGATGAATGGATGGATATGACAAGTATCTATTCACAGGAAAGGAATTGGACCTTTTTAAAAGTTTTTCGCTCAGCCCAAGTGAATGGAAAATTCAACATCAAACGTTACAAAATGGAGGGTTGGGCTTACTGAACATTACAAAGTGGAGGATTGGGTTTGTTAAGGGTGTTCTTAATATCCCAGAGAGGATTAACGACCGTGAGTCATATTTATAGATCTATCTTCCACTCTGTTGGGTGCAATGGTGTGAAGTATATAAAGAAGGCCTCAAAAGTCTGGATCTTGTTATGTGGAACTGCTAGTTTGTGTCAGTGATCTGGAATAGTTTTTTGGGACATTTGGTGTTAAATGGCTCACAACCGTTCATGCAGGTTATGACTGATGAGGTCTTATTCCATCCACCTTTCATGATAGAGGGGCGTTTCTTTGGCAAATTGCTTATTTCATGATTTTATGAAATATTTGGCTGGAGAGAAGCATGAGGATCTATAATTACGAGGAAAGTTCTTGGAAGGCTATTTGGAACTTAGCTAGGTCCCATGCTTCCCTTTAGGCTTCTGTTACTAAGGGTTTTAGTGATTATTCTCTATTATTTTTCGAATTATAGCTCTTTTTCTGTAATTGGCTTTTCTAGGTATCGTTAGCTTTTGACATAGGTTTTTTTTTTTTTTAAAAAAATAATAATAATTTTTATTTTTGTTTTTATATTGCTCTCCTGCATTCTTTGATTTGATCTCAATGAATGTAGTTCTCTTCATCAAGAGGGAAAATAAGTAAATAAATAAATAAATAAGGGTGTTAGGGTGCAACAATTTATATAAATGCATTCATATCATAGCAAATTTTCTAAGCATTGCGTTGCTGATGAATATTTTTGTGGATCCACTGAAAGTATAAGCTATTTGAGGCAGTGAGCTGGTCGGAACCTGATAATGAATAGATTCTTGTTTTCTCAGCTTACCGAAATAACTTTGAAGTCAGTTTCTGAATTTAAATGAGAAATCGATGACTTTATCAATTTCATTTGATCTAATTGTATTTGCAGGAGAGTACTTGGCTCTAACAGGAGAAAAGCTTAAAGGAGAAGAAATGGTTGCTTGTGGGGTTGCCACACACTATTCTGATAGTTCAGTTAGTTCTTAAAACTTTGGCGTTCAAACTTTTTAGGCTTTATTAGATTTTGGCTTCCTTTAACTTGTTATTTTCTACCTTCAGCGGCTTGCATTAATTGAAGAGCATCTAGGGAATTTGGTTACGGATGATGCTTCCATTGTTGAATCTTTATTAGATAAATATGGTGATCTTGTTCATCCAGATAAAACGAGTGTACTTCACAGGTTTGCAAAATTGATCGCTTCCGAGTAGGTTTTTATTTGTAAATCCTTTTGAAAATGCCCAACCACCATTAATATAGGCCTGGATCTTAAGACAACGATACACCATTTTGCTAGGCTAGGGTAGGACATAATAATGTAGAATAAAAATTAAAATGTATATTTAAAATTTAAACATATTTCTATAGCTTAACACGTTTGAAGGATTTGATGCATTATGAGGTGTTTATCGTTTTTTTTTCTATAAGCATTTGTGGGATGAACCTATCTTTCTGTTTGTCTTATTATTTGAATATCTTGGAAGTTCCATTTGTCTGTCTCTTCGGCAATAGCCATCTCTCCCCCACCCCTCAGTTTTTGTTTTTTCCCCCTATCTCTTCTTCTCCCTTATAATATGGTGTTTAAGGGTAGAATTAAAATAAAAATTTATGGACACCTCAAAATTCTAACTGACAAGTTCAGGGAATGTTTATGGATAGTGTGTGTTGCAACAATGATAGTCCGCTTAAAATAGAGCATTCCTGCTTACAAAGATAAGACATGCTTTTTACCTGATACATTTGTTTATCTATTTATTTGTTTTGTAGGATTGAAATACTTGATAAATGTTTCAGCCATGATACGGTTGAAGAAATCATTGACTCGTTGGTTAGTTCATGTTCCTAGTTGTCTAATCCATATTTTATTATCTTTTGATTGATGAAATTTAGAGTTCAGTGATATTTGAAAACTTTTGTTAGGAAATCTATATATCGTTATGCTTTAAATTTCCTAAAAGAAATAAGTTTATGTATTTTCTTATTTTCAAAACCACCATACTTTCAGGAAACTGAATCGGCTAAAACAAATGATCCATGGTGTATCTCCACTCTAAAACGATTGAAAGAAGCATCACCGTTGAGCTTGAAGGTCTCTTTGAAATCTGTATGTCGTTTCTCTCTCTCTCTTGTTTCTTTCTCTCGTGTTTTATTTCCCATTTGGAGTTCTGAAGGTCCAAACTCATTTTGTCTTCCTCCCCACTCTTCTTAGCAGAAGAAAATCTCTTTTCCTATTATCTTTTCCTATTTTTGTTTCCAACTTGACTAACCATAACTATTGAATTTGTTCAGATACGAGAAAGGAGATATCAAACACTCGATCAGTGCTTGATTCGTGAATATAGAATGTCCCTACAAGGGATATCCAAGCAGATCTCGGGTGATTTTTGTGAGGTATAAGTCTAATAATCATTACTAGACCTCTAATGTAAGCTGCAAACTCTCCTGATCAGTTTTTTCTTGCAAAATAATTTACTCATCAGGGTGTTCGGGCTCGGTTGGTGGACAAAGATTTATTACCAAAGGTAAGAGATTAAATGATACTTGAGTTTCTCGTGTATGAAACTTGTAGGCTCTTACTTTTGTCATGTCAGGATTCTACCATTGCTAGCCCACCTCCTACACTGAATGTTAAATTCTTATTTCTTTTGTTTTGATGACAGTGGAATCCTCCTACCTTAGAGCAAGTATCTGAAGATATGGTGAACCAGTATTTCTCTCCACTCAGTGATATTGAGCCTGACCTGGATCTACCCACCAAACTACGAGAAGCATTCCCTTGATTTTGCCACATATGCTCAAAGTTATTTACAGGGTTCGTCTAAAATTGCTTGGCCAATCCTTCAGCAAAGTTTCATCCAATTCAAAGAATCAGTATGCAGAAGATTCTCTTCAGGTTGGTAATTTATCATTTTCACCTGCTTTATTGTCACAAATAGAGTTGAATAAATTAAAATGGCCTCCAAATGTTTAATTCCATTACGTTAGCCTTACTGATCTTGGCATTTCTGCTTGAGATGTGTGAACTTATGTTTGAGTTTATATTGATGAACATTCATTCTCGTTAAATAAATAAAAATGCCCTCCATTTTATGTTCTTGGATTGATGAGCTGTTAGAATTTGGAATTTGAAGTTTTTACTGTGAATGTACCTTTTCTAGGTCACTTGAAGTATGTTATAGGCCTCTTTGCTTGTTTGTTAAGTCGACGTGTCTAAGTTCTAGATGCAAGGCATCGTTGAATGTGACGTGCATCCTCTTACATAATAATTTCTAAATTATACTTTCTTCATTCGATTTATTCTCATTTATGGTTATGGTAAGAGTCTATTTGCTAACATGAGAACAACTCAATAGGTTAGGCCAAAACATCTATAATTTTTCTAAAAATTATAGGTTCAATTTGTGATGTCGTATTAAAAGAAAAATGGTCTATCCTCTCTTAACCATAGCCCATCTTTAATACATATTGTGAGTGTACAAATAATGATATGAAGAATTTGAGAGTATGGATCAACTATGACAATTAACAATGAGTGCAACTTACCATAACAATAAGGAGAATGGGAAGGTGATGTTCTTCACCTTCTTAAACAAAGTCTCATTCCCAATTTACATGAACTTTCAATGGCCTAAATACTTTATAAACCAAATACTAACAAAAGTTAGACACTTCTTGGTCATCTCATATTCTAAAAAGGATTTTGCTTACATGTATAAATTAGTAAGAAAATCACAAACCGCCTCTAAACTTTAAGTTTTGTTACAATTGCATATCTCAATTTTTAATTTCATCCATCTTCTTTGAATGATGTGGTTTGTTATAATTACACTCCTAAATTTTTAGTTTGATCAATTAGTTCTCTTTAATTTGTTAATTGTTGCTGTTAGTTCTTTTGATTAGTATTGATGTCAATTAATCTTTAAAACTGAACTTTTGATATCGATATTGACATCAATATTTTAACTTTTGATTTCGAATAAATATCAAAATTGATGTTAAATCCACCAATTTATGGTATGTCAATATTTTAATCCTTTAATATATACCAGAACTTTTCCACAGCTGTTTCTCCAAAGATTATTTAATAAAAAATGGTTAATATACGTAGAAGAATTTGTTTAATTATTTTTTTATATTGGAATTATAAGATTAACAAATCAATTTTATTTATATTATGAACAACTTATTTTCATAGTGTTAAAAAATTATTTTAAATAATTGGTAGATAATAAATAATTGAAAAAAAATCATGAAATTAAGTAAAATTAAAATAAATATATGTACATATAATTGCATTGGAAGTAAAAAAAACATACTTTTTAATATTAATAATAAGTTCGGGTTAGTTCGTGTTGACTCAGATTATTTTTGGTAAACCCATGAACCAACCCAACCCATAAAGTTTTCATTGATTTGAATCCAATCCAACCCAAATGAATTTATAACCCAACCCAAACTATACGGGTTCGGTGGGGTTGATCAAGTTTTTAGAACACCCCTAAGACTAATTGATGAAATTAAAAATTTAAGTGCATAATTGTAACAAACCACATAATTCAAGGGTGATTAATCTAATTAAAAAGTTTACGACCGTAGTTGTAATAAACCTCATAGTTTAGAGATTTGTACATTTTTCCCAAAATATAAAAATTGTCATATCTAAAATTTGTTTACTGCTCACGTTTAAGACATTTGCAATATATGAAACTATAAGATATTCTTTAATCTAATGGTATTCTTCCTTAATGTATGTTACAATTCTCTAGGTTAACTTATCATTTTAATGATATCAACTTTCATATTTGTGTTTATTTGATCCTACCATTTTAAAAAGGGTCTAATAAATTATTATTTTTAGTTTGTTTTATTTTTTGATTTTTTAGAAAGTTTAATAGGTTTAAAATCTTCAATTTTATATCTAATAAATCCTTGAATTTTCAATTTTGTGTCATAAGTTATTGATTTATTCAATTTGTGTGTTTATTTATTTTTTAATTTTATGGATTGCAAGACATAAGTTTGAAGATATAAGACTCTTTTAGACAAAATTCAATAGCTAATTTTTGTTCTATGGCATAAATTAAAGTTCAAGCATTAATTAGACATATGTAAAGTTAGACTTACTAGACACAAAATTAAAAATTCAAGGATCTATTAGATATTAGACACAATTTAAAGTTTAGAAACAATTTAACACAAATTTGAAGGTTTGGAGGCTAAGCTAGTAATTTAACCCAAATTCTATCAGAGTTTACCCCTAAACTACACCTCAAATGTGACCGAGGTAGCACTTACATTGTCCATCTACCACGTTTTTTTAGTTCAACAATATGCAGCTCTTGGTCGAGAGTATATTCTCTGTACCAATTGACATATACTCATGTTGGCCACTCACCACTCTTTTGAATGGACTACGAAGTCAACCTTCTTCAAATTAAAACCTTTTTCCTTACACTTCAATAATTGAAAAAGGAAAAACAAGTGCGAGAAGGAAAAAAAAACTATAAACATAAACTTAAAAAAATTAGGGAAATAAGAGGCAATTGTTGAGCGTTTCACATTCAAACAATGGAAAAACCTGATAATCTTAATAAAATACACGAGTTACTTCTCTTATTGTCAATTACGTTTGTAGTAAACTACGTTATCTATTATAATATTAGAGCCCATGAAACCTAAACGAACACTTGACCCAAAAAAGATATGATCCAAGAATGGTAATCTGAACAAGTCATAACATTTATAAGATACACAAGTTATTTCTCTCATTTGTCTAAAATGTATTGCCCTTTATATGTCACATTTTTGAATTTTTTTTTTTTTTTTTAAATTCTTATTGTTCACTAAGGGTTAAATGAGAATTGTTAATACGAGCATAATGTTGGGAAAATACCTCCCACTTCTACCGCAGGAATAAGCAGACAAATACAAGAAATTAAAAGAAAGCAATAAAATTAGAAACACAAGAATTAACGTGGAAAACTCAAAAAAAAAAATCACATACCAAAACTATGTGAAAAATTGTTATAATCACACAAAAAAATTCTCTCTGCGCATCCATCCAATAACAAGAGCACTCTCTCAAATCTTTTATATTACTCACACATTTTTCCCACTCTCAAATTAGATAATGCAAAAGGAATTTAATTAGAGTTAGCACACTAAGCTTAAAGTGTTTCTAATTAGGACAAATAGAAACTAGAGGTATAGGCTCCTTTTATAGGCTTGGAGTCTACCCTCATTCTTCAATTTAACTGATGTGAGACAACTGCACTTCTAATATTTTGTAAAAAACCCAACACATAGCTCAACTGACATAAACTTGTACTATCAACTTTAAAATATGAAGTTTGATTTCGATCAACATACTGTCAATAAAATAATAAATAAATAATTAAAAAGGTTGAATGAGAATCTTTGAATTTGTTTTATAAGTTCAAAGTCTATCAAAGGACAGTCGGTAGAAATAATTGTATGACTTCTTTGCAACTTGGCATCGCAAGCTAGGACCCTTTTTCTCATATATATATATATATATATATATATATTTATTTGGTACTTAAGGTAGAACTCAATTTTCCACGGCATTCATTTGAATGAATAGCATTCTTGAGTCAAAAAGTTGTATTTGTAAACAAATAATCAAACCGACAAAGAATTAATAAAATGATAAATTATAGAAAATAGCCCTAACTTTGTAACTTGCTTAGAAAATACTTTTGAATTTTCATTTCAATAATACTCCTAAATTTAAAAAATAAAAAAATAAAAAAAAATCATTATTTTTGGTTTTGGATGAGAATCATTTGTAATTTCTTTTCAAAAAAAAATATGTTTGAAATTTCAAAAGTTAAAACAAATATCCTTACCATTAAACTTAAAAAAAGAAAAAGAAAAAAGGAAAAGAAAAGAAGTTTTTCTTTAATGTTAGTATATGAAAAAAAAATACTTCTAAACTTTCAATATTTTCATTAATATCTTTAATTTTTTAAAAAAATAAAATTGTTTTTCTATTAGTAGAGTCAATTTCTTTGGAGTTATCTTGAGTCGAGACATAACTAATTTGAAAACAATTCAGATAGATATTGTCTTTTTTTTTTCTTCATATAAATACTCTCATTTTGTCCCATTTCGACACAAATTTTCTCAAAATCTAAACAAAAATCAAAACTTCTGAGTTAAAAGCATTACAATATCCCACAAAGCCTCACAAATTCCCAATATCAAAATCTTTCCTCAAAATTCAGCAAAAGAATATCATCTTCGGCCATGACAAACCTTCTTGATAGATTACAAATAGACTAATTTTAATTACAAAACTGATTAAGAAAAGTCTTGAACGTTACAAATTTGGTGATGCACTTGCTTTTTTTTTTCTTCCGCCTAGTGGCTGTCTTAAAAACTACGATCCTAATTCTCATTGTATCTCATTTTTGTGTATTAAACTCAAACGACATATCAACACACTCAACTATTAACATATAACCTTGTTAAACCAATTGTCCCTAAGGTCCTTTGGTGATTCCATTATTGTTCTCTTTTTTCATACTATAACCTATATATCTTTATAATTGAAGGTGATAGTTTTAGCGTCGTAGATTGAGAAAGTAGTGGAGAGAGAGAAGAAATAGAAGAATGACATGATATGATGTAAATAAACGACGACTTCCATCCATATACTAATGGTAAAAGCATTTTTTTAAACTTTTTTTGAAATGTTAACGGTATTAATGCAACTTTTGGAAAGTTCAAAAGTATTTTTTAATTAAAGTACTAACAAGTTCCGTTCATAGGTACTAACGGTAAAAATATTTTTAATTTTTTTAAAAAAATTTAAAGGTATTATTAAAATTTTTAAAAGTTAAAAAGAATAATTTTAAAACAAAGTACCAAGTTTAGAAATATTGTCTTTAATTGAACCACAATAAAATAAAACAAAAAAACAAAAAGAAGAAATAATGAATATTTCATGTTTTTGGAATGAGTTGGAAAGATATGGCATGTGAGGCTTGTTCTTTTTCTCTTTGTATATATTTTTATATTATAATATATTATATTATATCATATTATATTTTATTTTGATGTGGTTTTTCTATAATACAATATAAGTAGAAAAATTCGAGCCATGTACCTTTAAAAATGATTGAATTTTGTCAACAAATTAAAGGTGCTTTTCACACTTTAATGAGAGAATAAATAGAGTCGAAAATCAGTCTAGCTTAATTAGTTAAAGCATCATTAATTTACCGGTATGAGCCTAGATCAATCTAGTTAAGACATATATGATCGACCACAATAAAAAAATTTAAATATCAAATAATAGAGTAGAAAATTAAGCCAACAAGTTATAATAAATGACAATTTTCAATAGTAAACTTTGTTGATTTCTAACATGTGGTTAATAGAATATAATATAGAAAATTAGAGGTTAAAATATCATTTTAATCTTTATACTTTGAATTTCATTCCATTTTAGTCTAAGTACTTTCAAATGTTTAAATTCATTACTTGTACCTTCCGTAAATCTTAAATTTAGTGATCAACAATTAATTTTTATTTTATCAAAATTGCTTAAATAATAATAGTACTGGCTCTAAATATAAGAAGAAGAAAAAAACACTATACAAATATGTTTAAAATTTTTTACGAAAAATACTAATAGACAATTTTTTTTAAAAAAAAATTTAACAATTAACTAATAGTATAGACTATTTTATAAATGTGTTGAAAATATAAAAAAAAAAACTAAATTTAGAGATTTAAAATTAGAAGACAAACTAAAATTTTAGAAGTATAATTGAAGAAACTACCTTAGTATAAAGGTAAAAGAAAAAACCATTCAACTTGAACATCCCTAAAGATTAATAAATTCATAAATGAACCAATAGTGCAACAAAATGATAGATGTACCTCACAATATTCAATTAGGTTCATATCTCATTATTTTCATAGATATTTTTGCATAGGTTTAATACTGATTTAAGGGATGAATTGACCTATCTATTATTATATCATAAAAAAAATTCATGAAGTATGCAAACTAAGCAAATATTATATAAATAATAAATACTTAACTTATTTAAAAAATGTAAAATGTTTACTTATTAATATTTTTTGTTTATATATAATTATTTTAAAAAATTTCTATCGACATAGTAGCACGTGAACTAGAACAAAAGCATATTGAAAAGATTTGTGATAATTAATTTGCATAAGCAATGTTCGATTTTGAATGCCTAAAGACACTATATGATATATTGTAATGGTGCATAGAAACAAGAAAAGATGGTGTAGCGGGTTGCAGACAGATAGATCTATGAAGGGAGTCAAGAGGCATGTGCTCCCTCACATTGTGTCGTTTTATATATATATAATTTGTTTTTAATATTTGAATTATATATTAACACATGCTCTTCGAAGTTTAAAAAATGTAGCTTGCTTTAGCGGTCGAGTGGTGGATATTTACTAGTGAGGCGTCTAGAGTTTAAGCTGCATGGATCCAATTTTTTTTCCTTTTTATATTAACCAATTTTTATTGCTTAAAATTTCAAATATACAATTTTAATACGGTTAAAAAAACTTAATTCCATTTTTTCTTCTCACATATGAGCATATGTTCATATATAAATATTTTTTAAATTTGAGACTCGTTGGTTAACTATTAGGTTATTGGTTTTTTTTTTTTTTTAAATTAAGACGTATAACAAACACCATTTTTACATATAAATTTTTTGCTTTGTTATTTACTTTACCATTATTTTAAAATTACATTTAAATTCGTAAGTTTAATACTTAATTTTTAAAATTATGACAAATAAATATCTAAACATTCAATTTTAATTCTAATAAAAAATTTTAAAATGTCTAATAGATATATAAACTTTCAATTTAGTATCTAAAAATCTTATAACATATTAAAAATGCTTAAAAGTTAATCGTTGTATTAAATGAAAAATTATTTTTGTTTCTAATTGATCCTCAAATTTTCAATTTTATAGTCCATCATTACATTATTTTTTTGAAAAAATATCTTGTACTATGTGTATTAAACACACAAATTGAGATGTCAATGATCACGTATTTATTTTTTAAAGTTCAAAAACTATATAGGGAAAGTTTTAAAAATAGAAAACTAAGGTAAACTATTTACACAAAATATCAAAATTTTTAAATAGTTGTGATAGACGCTGATAGACGTTGATAGAAGTCTATCAGAATCTATCAGTGATAGAAATGATAGATGTCTATCACTGATAGATGCTGATAGAAGTCTATCAATGTCTATCAGTATTTTTTTTGCTATTTTATGTAAATAGTTTGACATTTTTTTTATTTGTGAAAATTTCCTAATTATATATGACACAAATTTAGACGTTAATGGGCCAAAATTCTAACCTTATATAAAGTTGTGCTCTCTAACATGAAATTTTGGATCTACCACTATTTGTATGCCAGTTAGCTATGCTCGCTTTGGTTATATTATATGATTTGAATATTTTATTGATGCAACTAAATTTATATTTATATGAGCTTATTCTCCCCTACATAAAATCCTGGATCCCCCACTGGCGAGTTGGGTGATAAATCCATGGCCAATCAAAGAAATTTTATCTCTAAGTTGAGAAAACACACTTTAGAAAACAAAAGTTCTATTTTTAAAGAATAATATATTCAAAAGCTTTCTATTAAAATTCCAAAATGACTATTTATATTCTTATAAGAAAATAAGACAATTAACTAAATAATTCTAAAATACTAATTACAAATTAATTAATCTAAATTAACAACTTATAAATAAATATTAAACAAAAATATATTAATTATCTTATAATTCTCTTCATCAAATTGTAGCGAAGTTAAAGGGCGCCAAATTTGAATTTTAAAACCCATACCATTATCTTTAGGCTTGTAAAGTTACAAAACTCTGAAATTGTAGTTGTTCTTCCACTCTTTTGTTGCATTTCTAATGTGTCCAAAAGTCTCACTAACTCGACTAGTTAAGACATGTAATTTCTTAAGAAAAAAAAATATAAAAAAAATTAAAAACAACTAGTTCGAGAGACATTATAAATTTGAATGACCACCCCTCATCTAAAAGAAATATTGCAAAATAAAGATCGCATTTTGCTTGATTTGAACGAAGTGTGAATCAACTTCTTTCTAACTTCAGTCTCACACAGTTTTTCTAATAAGTCGAACTTTCTACAATAAGAGATATAAGAATACAACGGAGAACCATAACGAAATTATAATACATTTTATTCTTTGTCTCGAATAAGTATTACACGCACATAAACAATTAAATTAATCATTATGATGCATTAATATTTTATAAGACTTTCAAATAAATAAAAAGAACAAATCGGAGGAATGAACGAAAAAATAGCAAATATGAATAGAGATCTAATAGATCAATAGAGTTTAGAATTTACATACATATTATATACTTTGTATGTATATATATATATATATATATATATTATATAGATATATAACATATAGATACACTCGAATGTCAAATAGAAGATACACCATAATTATTTTGATAGAACAATTTTATTTTTCAGACTATCTTACATCATTATTATCAATTATTTAGTAATTTTTTTTAGAGGATCAAACTCCAGACTTTAAAGTTGATAGTATAAATTTATATTAGTTGAACTATATATATGCTCAGGTGGTATCAATCATTTATTTATTTATTATGATAATATTAAAAAATACAACTATTTACAATTTTTTAAATAAATAATAGTTAAATAAATGTTCTTCTTGTCCTTATTCCTATATGATCGTACCAAATATTTAATCATAAATTGGTTGGCCTGTACTCAACAAATCTCATGTTGTAATTATCCATTATAATATCTCAATTATAATTTTAAAAAAAATTATGAATAAAATATTCCAATACAAAATTAGTTATGGTATTTTTAAGAGTGCTTTTAATATTTAAAAAACACTTTTTTAATTACAAAGAATACTTATTAATTTTTAAAAATAATATTTTTAACAAGAATTGAACTTCTAACTTTAAAATTAATATTAATAGTTCAAAAATTATACTGATCGAAGGCTATAGTTAATTTGGCAATGAAAAAAATACTTTAGTAAGATTTGAAATGAAAAAAAAAAAAAAAAAACTTAAAAAGTGTTTCTAATTTTTCTTTTAAAAAAATTTATTACATATTTTTCTTCAAATATATGGAAAAATATCACCAAATAAAATGCTTTCCTTTGATTGGAGAATACTTATACAAACCTACTCTTCATCATTGGTTTATTATAATTTTCATGGACACCAATCGTTTCCATTTTTCTATAAAAATTTGTATGATGGCTTTTATTGAATATAACATGATATTTTTTTAATCATTAAAATAGTTACATTATTATTTAAATTAACCAATATATCATTGGTTGATAATACTAATAATAATACTCTACCATTAATTAAAGAAATTGTGGATATTGGTTAGTTGTTAATGACATCATTGGTCATAAATAAAGAAGAAAAATTATTATAAATAGAAAAATATCAAATTACTCTAAAATATGAAAGTCTATCGCAGTCTGTCGCTGATAGATAGTAAAATTTTTCTATATTTGTAAATAGTTTAACTCATTTTTCTATATTTGAAAATAACCCAATAAATAATAATGTCAAATGATATTTTTTTAGAAGTAAAATTTAAATTAGGGAATAAAAATTCGAGATGATGAGCACTATATATATGTAAAAGTGAAAACAAACATAGTTCGATTGTCATATAATATGCGTTAGTGATCAAGAAGTCTGTGTCTGTGGTTCAACACCGGACCAAAACTCTATTTATATACAATTATGCATAGCTCAATATAAATTGATTGAACTTTACTCATGCACAAGATAGTTCCCTTAAGAAATGGTAACATGCCTAAAGTCATGATTGACTATAATTCATTGCGACGAGAAAAAACAATGATAGACCAGATTATTTAGTTTAAATATAATAAACTAGCAATATGTTGAGCTATCTTATCACCCATTATTTATGAGAGATATTTGATGGTCATGACTTAGTCTTAATTATTGTGCTAGAACGATATGGATATGGATATGGATATAATTGTGCAGTACCTTCTTCAAATATGTTGCAATAAAATCAATTTGATTACAACGTACAAGCCGTCACTCCCTATCTTATTGATGATACATATAAATCACATTCACAATTGATCATTAATGTTAGTATGATTTATATTATTGTGAATATTTTATTAATTAGAAAAGGTCTTTGCCTTATCTGGCGTCTAAGTAAGCCACCTCTGTTTACTAAAATGTCATGTCATGTTGACACATTTTTTATTAAGAAGCAAATGTATAGTCTAACATCAATTAGAAATGAGGAAGATCTACGGTATAATTATTATTTTTTTTATAAAAAAAACCCATTCATATAAACTTTTTTTTTGTTAGATTATATTATTAGATCATTTATTTGAATTTGAGATAGTTTAGATTTAGTTTTTTTTTAATTAGTTTGATTTCCTCTTTGAATTATAATTTAGAATTCGATTTATGGGCACTTAATACAATTAATATATTGGCTATTACATTTGTACCAATCGAACAATTATATAAAATGAATTATGAAATCTTAGTGGTCTTTGCCTTCTCTCCTAATTTCTCCTAAATTTGACACCGGTAAAATAAAAAAATAGAAATATCCTAACTTAAATCCAAAATTTCACGTCAAAACGAATATAGTTCAACTGATATATGAATGTGTTAACTATTAAAAGGTCTACGATTCGGATCTTCTTATCCCCATCGTACTAAAAAAACCCACCAAAATGTTTTTACGAGATTGAGTTAGATAAAATTGAGTGAATTCTGACCTATCAGAGGTTTATTATTAATTTTTTTTTTTTTTTGTTGAGAAGATTCTCTTTCTTGCTCCTTTTGCAAATGTTTCTAATTTTTGTAGAATTTTTAAAGAGAAGAACAAAGTTGCCATAACCTAGGAGCTTTGATTTCTTCTTTTGGGACTTCCTCTTTTTGGAGAGAGTTTTTTTCGTTCCTCTCGCTTATCCCTCATCCTCGAGAGGAATTGATGTTTTGGTTGTTCGGTTGCTCTTTTGGATTTAATGAATTCCATTTAAAAAAAACTATTCTTCTAGATACTTTCAATTACATTTTAGGTTATAATACCCTTTTGATCTTATACTTCATTCTATTTTGGTTTATATATTTTCAAATTGAGTTATATTTGAATAAATAACCATGGATTTTTTTAGTACAATAAAGATATGAACATTCAAACCACATACCTCTTAGTATCTAATACATGCGTATGTCAGTTGAGCTACATTCGCTTTGGCACAAACCAAAGCTTTAGTATTATATTTATTATTGCTAAATTATAAATATAGTTCATGAACTTTCAAAACCACATATTTAGGGTGTGTTTGGAATACATTTTCAAGTATTTAATTTAAAAAATAAGTTATTTTGGAAAAAAATTAGAGTGTTTGACAACCACTCAAAATAGATTTTGAAGTGTATTTTAAACAGTTTTTATCAAAAGAGTTCGAATAAAAATGAGTTTTTTAAAAAACCACTTTTTTCTCAAGTCAATTCAAACGAGCTCTTAGTTATTGAACTTTCAAAATCTGTAAAATTCACGAATCTACTAATCACAAAATTTAAAATTCGGATACTCATTAAGCATCAAATTTAGAATTTAAACTCATATTAAATATTTTAAAAATTTAAGAATCAAATAAAAACAAACTTTCAATTAAAAAACTAAAATCTAAACTTCAATTTAACCTAATATTATTTCTATGATGAGCTTAGAATTGGTAAAAGTGGTTTGGTTGGAAATAATGAGCCTCCTCTTTTTACCTCCAAGAAATTTTGGGTCAAACGCTATTAATTACCCATCATCTTAATTGTGCAATTTATTTTGTTGCCAGCTTCAATCTTAGAGAGAGATTGAAGTGATGGGTTTGGTTCATATAGACATGATTATGATGGCTCCCAACAAAAAAAAAAAAAAAAATTGATTAAAATATTATTTTGGTCTTATACTTTGAAGTTTGTTTAATTTTAGTCTATACACTTTCAATTGTATAATTTTAGTTTATCTTTAAATTTACTTCCCGCTTCTTGGTTATTGTTGATTATTTTTTTAAAAAAATTCTTACCTACTAGTATTTTTACTATGAATGTTGAAAACATATTCACATACTGTATTCTATTGCATAAAATTATGGGTTGTTTTCAAATATAGAAAAATTTCACTATCTATCAGTGATAGACCACGATAGAATTCTATCGCTTTCTATCGCTCAAGCAAATAAATTCTATCGCTTGAGTGATAGAAAGCGATAGAATTCTATCGCGGTCTATCACTAATAGACGGTAAAATTTTTCTATATTTGTAAATACTTTGATATTTTTTCTATTTATAGTAATTTTCCTAAAATTTATTATTATTATTTAACAAAATTTAGTAAACGTTAATTTTGAAAGACTAAATTTAAGATTTATTGAAAGAACAAAGACTAAAATTTGGACAATTGAAAGTATATGGACTAAATTTGAACAAATTGCACTGTATATAGGGACCAAAATGATACTTTAACAAAAAAATTTTTTTTTAACAATTCAATAAATAAATGGATTGAGTTGTAAGTATTTTCAAAAACAAAAAATAAAATGATTATTAATAATTTGATTAGGGTTGGAAGTATGGTAGCATATTTCAATACCAACATTATTTTTTTAAATTTATAAAAGAAATTCATGTTGGTATTTTTTTAGTTCAATTGTGGGTCAGCCAATTTAAGTCTCTGGCCTCAGGGACCTCTTGGATAAAAGATGTATATCTAAATCAATTAAATTAGGGTTGAATTTACATGTAAACTATATATGAATTTCTTAATTATAAAATATTTCATTTAGATAAGGTCATCTATAAATACTTAAATAGTTCTATCAATTTGAAACATTTTTTTTCTTTTTTCTTTTTTTCCAAGAAAGACACTAAACTCTCAAATGCATATCTTTCATTAATTTAATTTTAAATAATAGACAAAATTTAAACTGTTGAAAATTTCAAAACTAATTTTGAATGTTGAAGAACACATCAAAGATCGATCTTATGAATGTTTTAAAAGTATATATAAGTTTTGAAAAGCATGGTCAATAAAAAAGATTTCTTTTTTTTGGAAATTTAATCCTAATGGGGCAAAAAATCTTCGTTGAAGAAACAAAAAGTAATTGCAATGAATAATACTTTTAAGGATGATAGTTAAGCATATAACAACATTTTTATAGAATTGCAAATATAAATAGACTCCTATCAGCTAACCATATTTTTTTAAAAAGTTTTATTTTGGAAAATAGCAAGATGTTTTTAAGTTAGAAAAAATAGCAAAATCAATTCGGATTTAATTAATTACTGATTATTAGATTATGAATACTAAATAGTTTCTACAATTAATTTATTTTTAAAAAATATATGGTTTTTAAAATTATAACAACCTAGATTTTATTTAAAGAAGTAAGATATGATCCAACCTCCTAAAAAAACTAAAATGTGATCTAAACATTTCAAAATAAAGAATTGATCTAACAACATAAAAAATATCTAACGGCTTAGATCATAAAAGAATAAATTACAATGTAATTCTTAAAGATTCAAACACAAAAACTCCCCTTCGAACTCCAAAGCGGAAGAAATTCTCAATTGCAAAGTAAGATTGATTGGTTAAAAAAACTAATTACTATGTACTTCTTCTTCATAATTTGTTTTTTCTTTTTAATTTTTCTAGAAATCTAAAGCATTGAGGTCATAAATAAACTTAAGGAAGTAAAATTGTACAACATATGGATGCGCCATTGCAAAATTTAAACAAAATTGTGGGTTATGGGTATTTTGAATGAAATTTCGAACCTAGAGGCGATCCATGGCTGTATATTAGCACTGACGATGATATTTAAAAAGTTGGGAGAAGGAAACCAAACCTGAAGTTATGATCCTCGATTAACCCTATACCTCCATTCTCAAATAAATTCTTCTTCAATCGAGCTTCATTGTTCTTCAAATAGTTAAGGAGGAAATCTTGGTGCTCTCTACAAGTTAACATCTCACTTACCATTAAAAAAAATCTTAGTGGTTGAAAAGCCTTAGCAAAATAAAAAAAAGTTCAAACGAAACAATAACAAAAGGTTATGGATGATTATTTGAAAACGATTGTAAAGACAACTGAAAAAGCGATAAGCTATCTCACCACTCAAACCACGAATGTTAAACGAAAAACATTAACACACACTATAACAACTAAAAAAACCAACAAGTAAAAGAGTAATTGCATACAGAAGTTGGTAACCTAGTTCGGCGATAAACCACCTACGTCTAGGGGCAATGTGCCTAGGAAAGATAATCTACTAATATTGAATGAGTTAAGTGTTTATAACAAAGTACTTATCTGTAAAGTAACTATTTCTATAGTGACTCTTGCAGAGCTTAACTTGCGATGTACCTAGGCTCCCCTAGATTTGAGACTCCCTCTCAATAGTACTTAGACTTCCCCTAAGTGTGACAATATTAGTGATGAACACTTCTGCTTCCGATAGTGTGTGTGACTCCCTATCAGCTTGATTATCTTCCTCGTGACTCAGTGAACTCCTTTCACATGAGAACTTAGGTCCACCTAAGTTTTGAGAACCCCCTTCTCAATTTGCTACGCCTTAGACTCCCCCTAAGGCTTTTGAAATCTCTTCTCAATGAATGAAGTCTTAGGCTCCCCCTAAGAGTCTGAATATCTTAAGAGTTTCAAGATCTTCAACAGATGAACTTGCATGGCGGAATACAAAAAGCAAATATCGAAATACAATGAAGCACAACTTCGGCCACCAAGAACAAAACTCTTTCCAAGCAATAAACAAATGCGGAGAACTCTAGCAGACGACATGACTTCTTCTTTTAACAATGGATATCAAATAAGGAAAGAGCTCTCATATAGAATATTTTCCCTTTCTAAAAAATACACTTCGCCATAAAAGGAAAATATCCATCAATAAGCTTCTGTCGAAATTTTCCAGTATAAGAAATATAAATATTCCACTTTAAAAAACTTGATTAGGAAAGTCAAATATTCTTCCAAAATTATGACATGTCAAAACCAGATGTTAAGACATTATTTGAGACATTTGAGAAAATTGCAAAACACTGCTTTATGAAAATAGAAAGCTATCACCAATTCTCCAACAATAATAAATATTAGAATCAATTCAGACAAACCAAGAACAAGAAGCTTATGGATACCTACTTGAATTCGTTTGGAAATTTCCATTATGGAGATGGACGGGTATCTTTGGCTAAGGATATTAAGAAGTAAAATCCATTATGACATTCATTTGAGGTAGTAAAATTTTGGCATTAAACCTTATATATTGTTGGTAATTACAATTTGTTTCTGGATATAAATGTGGTGCTAGTCATTTGCCCCTTATATGGTCGGAATGAAGACGAATTTCACTTCTTCCATTATTCATTTAGTCGTGATACACTTTTGTTTGTGGTGGCATTTTGTGCTAATAAGGATTTTCTTATGAAGATTTTAAATTCTTGATTTAAAATGTTAGGTGACATGTGGAAATATGAATATTAGGATAAGAGCGAAGAATGGATCCAAGGTTAAATTTGGTCTTTATGGTTGGGAGAAAGAGTTTTGTTTGTTTTCTTAGTTACATCCACTTGAAAAGTTGAAAATAAAACTTCTTGATGTATTTTATTTGTTCTTTTCGTGTTCCCATATTTGTCTTCAGATTGAACTAAGAATAGTAGTGAGTTGTTTTTGTTTCTGGAACTTTATATGACATGCTCATGGGTGAAGTTTCTTTTCTCTAAGTTTTTTTTTCTTCTGGTTTGTTTCTTGTATCGTTTGTGTTCAATCTGCATTTTGTGGTTGCTTGATGTTGCATAATTCACTCTCTTTTGAGTGAACTGGGAAGTATAGGTGAAAACTACTCATTCAGTCTTTAGTGAGATCGATAAAATGTTGAATAGAGTAAAATAGTTCAGAAAAAATAAGAATAGTAGACCATCATTTTGATTTAGGTAATGTTGAATAGAATATCTGATGGTGATACTTGTAGCACCTACAAAGCACATCATTTTGATTTAGACAATGTGTTCATGTCCCACACTTCAATTATTTGGGCAAATATTGATACACTTTTGTACGTATTGATACTGGTCTTTATTGGGTTCTTTAGTCTATGAGGTTATTGTTGTGATAGGATTTTGATGTATATACTGCTAGATTTTAGTGTATCTCAAGTTTTTTCAAAACTTTCTATATCCTTCTTTTGATAAATTTTTTTTTGGAGGATTTGTTAATTCTTTCTTCTTCTTTGGCTTTTGGCCTACATAAGCACATCTCAAAGCACGTACCCCATCATTTTTATTGTGGGTATTATTTTGTAACTTCTTTTTTAATTGGAATGATTCACATTTTCATATATGGCCAAAGTACTTGAATGGTTCACATTTTCTAATATCATTGAACACTCCTCATTTATCTTCAACTTATTTTGTCATTTAACCATTTTGTAATTTATTTATTTTGAATTCTATTTTTGTGTGCAACTTAGAATGTATACTCGTTCAAAGTAGAATATATATGTATATTTCATGGTTGATGTGTAGGGATTTGCTGTCTAAACCATATGAAGTTGATTTGGACAACAAATATATTTTATCTTGGTTTTTGGAGTTAAATTATTATCCAATTCCTCTTTTGTGACTTATTGGGGATATGTGAAAGCAATTAAGATTTCATTTTGTGACTGTATAGGTAAAAGAGAAATATTATTGATTTGCACGTGCGTTAGCAAAAAAAATTATTTTTTATTTATTTATTTTTTCAATAAAAAACAATGACAGACATTTAATGTCGGACAATTATCAAGAAAAAGTAGGTGAAAACCCAACATTAAAGATGGTGTTCAATGTCGGTTGAAAATCAACATTGAAAGTAGTCTTCAATGTCGGTTGAAAACTGACATTGAAGATAATTGGCATTGAAATTTTAGTCATCTATAATGTCGGTTTAAAACCGATATTAAAGACAACCGACATTGAAGACTTTTTATAACACGATCTTCGACGTCGGTTGTCAACCGACATTGTACCTCTAAGCCCAGTTTTGTACTAGTGAAAAAAACAACAAAATATGAGAATCAATTTGAAAAAAATTGATATTTCAATTAAAATAAGTGTGTAAAACGTTCAGACTATTATAGATTAAAAAAAAAACAGAACAATAAGATAAAGTGAAATAAAATATTAAAATAAAAAAATGCAGAAATACGTTAAAGAAGGAAAAATGAAACATAATTAGATAAATTAAGATTATTTGGTATTTGAACATAGAATCTAAAATACACAAAAATATATTGATAGAATGCAAGAATTAGATAAATTGATATTTGAAAAGAAAGATTTGCTCAAAATTCAATATTCAAACCAATTGATCTTGATTTTTTTGGGCAAAGTCAGATTTTATTCATTGTCAAATTTATAACCAATCAGATTCAATTACATTGTATTTACGGATTAAATTACATTGTATTTACGGATTATGAAGGATATTTTGGAATTTCAAAAAAGTTTGATCACATAGAAAAGGGGTAGTTTGCTTATATTTCTGAATGAAACTATAATTTGTGCTGTGGGACACCATTTCCTTATACTTTATCATGATAGTGATATGAACCACCCAAGGCATCAAATTATTATTTAATAATTTTGATGTAATTTAATAATTTTCAAATTTATCCGTGTTAATGACATTTTAAGTAGGGTTATTTTAGACATTTTACTATGAATTATGATAAGCCATTTTATTGGGAGGCTATTCTTTAGGTTGTTGGAAAGGAGGACAAGTTTTTTATGTTTTTAGAACTTTAGGGTTTTCTTGAATGAGAATTGTCTGGTATATGACATAGTTTCATCCCGCCACTTTTGCAATTCTTGAAGCAGGGTTGCATGCCAAGAACATTCAGGTAAGTTTGATCATCTTGCTTGTGGAGTGTTCGAACTTGGAGTAAGAAACTAGTTCTTCTTATCTCTTGGTCTTTGATCAAAAGGTAATCCAATTCTAGTCTTTTCCTTTGGATTGACATCAATTGATTTGGGGGTTTTGGGTTTTGTTGTTAGGGGTTCAACAATTGGGTTCCTAATTATCAAATTACTAGGGTTTTCATATCATTTGGTATCAGAGCCTAGGCTCTAGATTGGATATATGTTTATTTGAATTGCTTTTTTTTTTGTTAAGTCTATTTTTTTTATTAGGGTTATTTATTAGGGTTCTTATTGCGTTGTTTTAAAAAAAAATTTAAAGTTTGGAGGTGTGCAAATTTCAAAATTAAAAAAAAAGAAAAAATAAAATAAAGCAGGTACATGAAGCAAGCACGTCAATTTTTTAAAAAAAAATCGGTCGAGGGGTTCTGTAATTGAAATTGAAAGAAAAAAAAATAAGCAGACACGTAAAGCAGGTACGTCAAGCAAGCACATCAATTTTTTTAAAAAATTAGAAGTTTGCCGACGGGTTCTGTGATTGGTAATTGAGAAAGAAAAAAAAAACAGGTAGGTCAAGCAGGTAGATCAAGCAGGCACCTTAATTTTCATGAGTTTTAAGCTGCTAAAATTTATAAGAAAAGTTAGTTGTTTCAAATGAAACTTTGAAATTTTTTATAATTTAAATTAGGATTTTGGGTAAAAGTAGTATTTCTAATTCTTAATTCTTGTTTCATTTTTATCATTGATTTGTCTAGTTGTTTGTCATTCTCTTGTTCATCTTGTCTAACTCTAAATATCTTGTTTTCTTTTTTTATTGTTTAGTTTGTCGAATCTTGAATATTATATTCTTGATTTTTAGTTTTCATTTTTTTGTGGAATTCTACTGATTCTTTGCTTGAGTTTGACACTTTGCAATGAATTTTTTTTTATTGACTTGTTTCTGGCTTGCTTCTCTGATCTTGATTGTAAAATCTTGACTATCACTCTATCGAGAGAGTTCATATTTGTGAGGGAGTGCTACAGCTTGAGCGTAAACACGAGTGACTATTCATCTTTTGAGTGAAATATGTGAGGAAGTGATTGTGAGGTCCAATTTTCTTTATGCTAACATCTTCTTGCAGCCATGCTCACACAAAGAAAAGCGTCAATAAATGATCATCATGTTGATCAAAATAAGCTTCCAATTTTCTTTGGAAGTATTTTAGATCCAAAGGAGTATAATCTTTGGGAGGAAGAAATTGATACCATATTCGATCACTAGCATTATAGTGAAAAGGGAAAGGTAAAACTTATTATTTCTACCTTTGAAGATTATGCCCTAATATGGTGGAATAATATGTTATCAAAAAGGAGGAGTAAAAATCAAGGAACGCCTTTATGGAAAGAGATTAAGATTCTTATGAGGAAACACTTTGTTCCTAAGTCTTTCCACAAATTGGAAACTTTGAGACAAGGGACCAAAAGTGTGGGAAAATACTATGAAGAGATACTTTTGTTACTTGGGAAGATTAACATGTATGAAGATGAAGAAATTGTCATGGATCGATTCTACAAATGAATGAGGAGATCGATGATATGCTTGCTGATCGAGAAGAAATTCGACCGTGTGCAGATTTGGAAGAAATGGTGCCTGTTGCCATCAAAATAGAAAAACAACTCAAAAGATCATCAAGTTACGCTAAATCTAAGTCTAATTTCGATATCAACACATTAGTGAAAAAAAAAATGTACCTACCATATACGAGCATTTTGAAAAGGCGGATGGTAGTAAAGAAAAGTTTGCTTATGTTGCACCTACACATGATAATGATGTTTCTCCTTGTAGATCATTAGTTAGCAAAGAATTACATGGTTGTAATCTTACTACTATTGTCGAACCATTTATTTATGGAAAAATAGGTGTTAGTAGTTGTGGGATAGAGGAAGTTGATGGTAGTGAACTTGAAACTAGAATACTTTGTGCTAACATTACTAGTTCATTAGAGCCCAAAGTAAAAATTGATCCTACTATTGTATCATTGCTTCCTAGAGAAGAAAAATTTGATGTGTGTGAGTTGGAAGACAAAAGGCATGAGACCGAAGCAAAATCAATAGAAATATATGAAGAAGAAAAGCGTGCAAACATAGATGTGAGAGAAAAGCATGTGAAAAATACTCCGTCTAGAGATAAAAATGATAGAAAAGCCAAAAATGCAAGTTTGAAAATTTTTGAGATTACTTGGTTCTTGTTTACAAAACATAGCATTCAAGACTTTTTAAACAAAAGAGTTTGTTTTCTAACAGGTGAGCTTCAACCAAGTTTGTCTAGTTTCTCTTTTGAGTTTTTGCAGGAGGTTAAAGCATTGACTTTGAAGCAAAGTTCAAAGAATGGCCCTAGTTCTTTTGATTGTCACAAATTGAATGAAGATTGGAAGGACCGATATTCTTTCCAATATAGATGGAATCGAAGACAGTGTCAACCTTTGACATCTCATGACTATAAGGTTGCTTTACAAGGGAGATCATCCAAGAGAGGTGCTAGGAAATTGATATCATTTTCTTCCCATGACTTCAAAACTGCTTTACAAGACTTTGATTTGGATTCGAGGACGAATCCTTTAAAAGGAGGAGAGCATGATATGAACCACCCAAGGCATCAAATTATTATTTAATAATTTTGATCTAATTTAATAATTTCCAAATTTATCCTTGTTAATGACATTTTAAGTAGGGTTATTTTATAAATTTTACTATGAATTATGATAAGTCATTAGGGTTTTATTGGGAGGCTATTTAAAGCCTTGCCTTTAGGTTGTTGGAAAGGAGGACAAGTTTTTTATGTTTTTAGAACTTTAGGATTTTCTTGAATGAGAATTCTCTGGTAGATGACAGAGTTTAATCCCGCCACTTTTGCAATTCTTGAATCAGGGTTGCATGCCAAGAACATTCAGGTAAGTTTGATCATCTTGCTTGTGGAGTGTTCGAACTTGGAGTTAAGAACTAGTTCTCCTTATCTCTTGGTCTTCGATCAAAAGGTAATCCAATTCTAGTATTTCCTTTGGATTGACATCAATTGATTTGGGGGTTTTGGGATTTGTTGTTAGGGGTTCAACAATTGGGTTCCTAATTATCAAATTACTAGGGTTTTCATATCAGATAGACTTGGAGAGTTGGATTTAGATGTTACTATATCTGCAAATTCTTTTGCATTGTGCTATATCTCGTAATACTTTGGTTTGATTGCTATATTTACAACTACCCAAAAACAAGGATGAGATTTTTCCTGTAACTAAATAGGAATAGAGTTGGAGAAACCTTGTCCCTGTCCCCCGTCCCTGCTCCAATTTCATTTTTTTTATTCCCAGTGTCTATATAAAAAAAGAAATCCTAAATTAAAACTTATATGAAATAATATTTTATTTTATTAGAAAGTTCAAGAATTTTCTCATAGAAATTTCTTATTGGGAATTAACTATTTAAATATAACTTTTCTTTAATACTTATTTTGTTCGACATTTAGATTACTTAACTCAATCTAATAAACTAAGATCCAAGGTTATTTTATGTAGCTTGAATAGTATGTAGTAGACATACAAGTGGATCATGTTCAAGTAATAACCTAAATGGTCTGTAGTATATAAATAAGGTTGGGTATTTTATCTTGGTAACACAACGTATATGACCCACTTTGTAAATGTTACAAATGTTGAAAGTGTGTTACAAACGATGTAATCAAAATTGTTCATGTGGAGACATGTGAGAGGGGGTATCATATACAAAGAGTTTGTATAAGACAAATCGCGAAATGTTAAATCTCTCTTTATAACACTGTTGACTGAAGAGATTAACATTTCATAAGATTTCCATATGTAACTCGATCTCAATCCCGACTGACTTATGGACTCCTATCTATGAGGGCAATCCTTTAATTTGTATGGGTGAGATTGATCCGTGTAACTGACTCAATAAGCCTACCATTTTGGGAATTTGTCGAAATAATGAACTGGAAACATAGCTACACAAGATAAAAATTACTCATTCCTGCCTTTAGGGTTAGTAGATGAATTGCTCCCTTAAGTGCTGACTCTTGGTCTTGAACAAAATGGGGTCCCTCTCATTGGCCCGAGAGAGATTTTGTTATGATAGGACCATAAATGGATTATTCATGAGAGGATCAGTGAGACTTAAAAGGAGTAAGAGGTAATTATATGGGTAAACTGGTAATTTTGACCCAGTTGTAATTACGAGCAATTCGTGAAAGGTCAACTTATCTATGGACCTAGAAATATTCTATAGTGCGAAGAGTGCAACTGTGGGTCTTTTCTAGAGTGACCCATAGTTAATGAATGTTGATTAATTTAATTAAAGAGTTTAATTAATTAATCTCGAATCATTGGGGTTTCTAAATTGTAGGCCTATTAGGTCGTCTGCTAGGTCACTAAGGATAAAACAAGGAATAAGTAGTTTTGGAGTAATTTGAATTGTTCAAAGGGGAATTTTTAAAAATAGAAAAATAAGGGAAACTATATTTACACAAAATAGCAAATTTTTTAGATAGTTGTGATAGACGCTGATAAAAGTCTATCGGGGTCTATCAGTGATAGAAATGATAGAAGTCTATCATTGATAGATGCTGATAGAAGTCTATCAATATCTATCAGTGTTTTTTTAGATGGTTGTGATAGACACCGATAGAAGTCTATGATCAGGGTCTATTAGTAATATAAATGATAGAAGTCTATTGCTGATAGATGCTAATAGAAGTCTATCAATGTTTATTAGTTTTTTTTTTCTGTTTTCTGTAAATGGTTTGACATTTTTTTCTATATGTGAAAATTTTCCTAATTGTATATGATATGATTAGTATAAAGTATAATGTAGTATATAGTTTATTATAAATATGATTTATAATTAAAAGGGTAAAATACCTTTTTGGTCCCTAGGTTTTGGGTCTAGTTTCGATTTGCTCCCTAGGTTTCAGAATGTTACACATTTAATCCTTAAATTTTGATTTTGGTTTCAATTTAGTCCCTAAGTTTCAAAAGGTTACAATTTTACCTTTGAGATTTGATTTTTGTTTCAATTTGGTCCCTAAGTTTCAAGATTTTTCATTTTTAACCTCGATTTTTCACTAAATACTCATTTTCCTCTTTAGTATTAAAGTATCTTAATAAATTTATCATTTTATTTCTACCAATCGACATTGTAGCTATGATTTATGATCTAATAAAGTTAATTATTTACTCATCTACTTGGGCCACTTTCACCTATGCATATGATACCCAAAGTGGGTCGTATCTATAGTGTTACCAGGATAAAGCTCCTCGAGTAAATGAGTAGTTCCCTTAAGTGGGGATGTAACGACCCCAGGCCCAGAATTTGGATCAGGATTTTTCCTACATCCCTAACGACCTGTCTAAGCTAAGCTGCTTAACTGTAAAGTTCTTATGATTGAGCCACCGAAAAGGAAGGTGCACCTTGTTGGTATAGGTAGTAACTTTCAATTCTTTTAAGCCTTTCTTAAATACTTTCATGTCCTCCAGATCCCTTTCTTTCAAATGTGATTTCGGTTCATTCATGTCCCTCTCCTAAACTCAGATCGTTACAGTTGACTCTGAGAATTGAACAATGGGATCCTGCCCTCTCACAGGTCTGGGAGGGACTTGATTTATGGTTGGACCATAAACAAATTTTTCATTAGAGGATCAATGGTATTTAAGGAAATATAGGTAATTACAGGAGTAAATCGAACTTTTAACCCAACTGTATTTACGAACAACTCTTGAATGATCAACTTGCTTGTAATGATTATATCCATAGACGTAACTTGTCATGCGGTGTATAAGAGTGCAACTATAGGTCTATAGTAGTTTTTCTTATAGTTAATGAAGGTAGATTAAGTCATTAAAAAGTATAGTCAATTAATCTTGTATCATTGGAGTTTGTAATATGTAGGTCCATAAGGTCCATTTGCTAGCTCACAACGGACCAATAGGGATCAAAAGTATTAAAACAAATTTTGAGATGTTCAAATTTATTTATTTAAAGAAAAATATGTTTATTGTATTTGATATAATTAATCTAAGTATTAATGTATTAACATTATTATTTTAAAGTTAATTTGAATAAGATTCAACTTAAAACTATATAATATGAGAGAATTGGTGTATTTGATATTAAAATAGTTAATCATTTTATTATGAGATATTAAAATAATTAATTAATTTAAGTAGGTTTTAACCTAATTAGGTCCTATAAATAGGACCTTATAGAGGAAGTAAAAAAATATATAAACAAGAGAGGACACTAGAGTTCTTTCAAGAAAGCTCTCACAAGCCAGATCCTTGTCAGAGTCATAGCAAGGAAGATCTCATGGAAGAGAAGATCAATTGAAGAAGGATTTTGTTATAGCTATACGTTTCTACAAAGGTATGATTTTTATATGCTTAAACTTCACCATTTTACTGTTTTTGTGTTGTTTTACATTCTAATGGAAAATCAAAGCAAGCTATTTGATCCATGCCATGAAATGCATGAAATTAAGCTTTTATTTGTTCAGTTTTAATGTGAAAAATGGGTTCTCGCATAAATTTTATCCTAATTTTTGTCTTAATCTGTTTAAATAAGCTTGATGAGGGTTAATTATGCTTAAAGGATGCTATTTGCAGATTTGGTGCTGATCTGGTGCATTTCTGGCAGGTTGCTGATTGTTTTTGTAAAATTTCAATCTGTACCTGCAACAATGAGTGACCAGCATTAGCGACCCTAAAATTCTAGAATTCGAACCAGTCAAGAGTAGTTGCGATTTTCACGATTCTATCAGCTGGGCACCGTCGATTTTGCCTAGTAAACCCTTTGAACATGAATCTCGGCCCTCCTCAACGAAATTGGGCCTTTAAAAGGAAAAAAAATCTCTCCATTTTAGATATCAACTCTTCACAGCCGAATTCATCACTTTTCATCGCCATTCTCTATCATTTTTCCAGCCCTTTAGGTTTCTTCTCAACGTTTCAAGCTAGTAGCCTTAAGAACGAAATTTTCTCTAGGACGATCTAGGATTTCTCTTCTCGCAGAAGTGTGTGTCGAGGCACGATTCTTCCTTGAAAGAGGAGGAATCATCATAGGAAAAGACTTGTCATTTGAGGATTTGCCCAAGTTTCTTTTAGTTGTATTTTTCGGCATTACTTTCTATTTACTCTTTGTTATTTTTCTTCATTTAAGTTCTATCGATCAAACCTTACATCGTAGCTATAGTTCTTGATTTAATAAAGATGATTATTTTATCAAAAGTCATGAGCTAAATATTTTTGGGGGTTTGGCAATATGAAAGTCTTAGAGTTGTTATGGCTTAGGTTATGTACACTTCATACCACTTTGTTTGGCACATTCTCTTTATTGATTTAAAAGATAAAATCGGTGAGTTAAACTGGCCACTTAATTTAATGATTTAGCATAGCTCTAATGCTAAGAAGCTTAGGGTGTAAGCGGATGTCACAGAGGGATATGAAACTAAGAGCCTAAAAATAGGATGATCACGTCACTTTAGAAATAAAGGACACCATAGGATAAATGAACTAAACTTGAATTAATCTAAGATCCAGTTTACCATGAAAACATTAGGCATTAGCTGTTTAGAACTCCTAAAGGAACTTGACACAAGACCGAATAGGTGTAGTTTTCTATTCATGTGTAATTCATCGTTTTGGTATGATGCAATCACATCACTTAAGGCACAACACCCGAAGGATTGCAGCATTGTTTGTCCCTGTTTGATTACCATTGTTTATTGTTTTTAAGTTTTCTTGCACCTACCAAAATATAAACTTTTTCACTGGTTACCTTGGTCTCATTGGTCCATAGTCATAATTAATCTAAGCTCAATCTAGTCCTATGGGATTTAATACTTGGAATACTCCAAGTAATTACTGCATCGATCATGTATACTTGCACGTAGACCTCATTCATCTTATATTTTCACCACTCATATACACCCGATCGATCACTATTCTATCTCTTCTGCTGCGGGATCGAAACTTTTAATCCCTTCACAACCTCAGTTTGAGTTTAGGCCAAGGAGCTTGAAATTGGTTTCAGGTCACTCCTCCTTCTTTCCTTGGACCTTCTCACGGGCACTATGTCTCACTTTTTTGCCCTAGCTCCTCCTCTTGGACTGATTTGATGCCCACAAAGTCTTTTTAGGACGTTTTTTCTCCTTGTTCAAAATTTACCCACAATGAAAATTTTCAATTTGTGTCTCACTAGTCACTACCACAAGTTTAAAGAAAAGGGCAGTGGAATAAATTCATTTCTTATTTCTCAAATTTTATTCTTTTTGGTGCAATAGGTATATCAGTTCTGCAATTGATGTACTAAAATTATATCATTATATCATTGATTTATCAAATTTGTCCATCCATGTGTGCTTATGCACTATGAACTTAAATTTGAATTCTTATATATTCATTTGTTTCGAAGTACTATTTTAGTACATCCAATTGTTAAAACATATAAAAATATAGAAGGGCCTAAATAACAAATAGACATTCACCAGAAAATGCATTTTTAATGCTGAAGTAATATATATATATATATATATGTATATATATATATGTTTTACCTTCAAACGCTCAAAATTCTTTCAAGCCAACTCGGATTCTCAATTATTTAGAAACTATAGTCTTGTGTTGTGGGGGTGAATATAGTTCATTCCCATCACATTCATTTTCGATGCAACTTTAATTATAACATTTGTGTATATAACAACGTTCATTTAAAATTCATTTCAAATATAACGTTCATATATCAATAGTATATCATTACTCATTGAAATTACATTTCAAGTATTTAGCGTATTAGTCACGTATCTGCACTCATTGAAAATACTTTTTCAACATTGGTATATAAGTAGTTTATCAACAACCACTCAAATTTAATTTAAAGTACAACATTATTGATGATACAATAGTATCTCGATACTCATTCGAAATGCATTTGAAATATTAGCTCATTAATGTCTTAGAATTATATCATACTGATTCAAAATTCATTTAGAGTATCACATTGTTGTATCGATAGTATATCGATTGTCATTAAAAAATTGTTATTTCAAATATATCATTATTGTATATTAATAGTATGTCACATCCGTTCTAAATATAATTTCAAGTATAATATTAGTGTATTAGTAGTATACTAGCACTCATTCAAAGTTCATTTCAAATATGACATTGTTGTATATCAAAAGTATAACCGTGTTTTTTCAAAATGCATTTTAGCAAGTATATCATAAGTGCATCATCAATAGTATATGAGCACTCATTCAAATATGAAATTTCAAGTATATCATTAGTGTAACAATATTTAGTAGTTTATCAACACATTCAAAATTCATATAAAGTATAACGTTGGTGTTTCAATGGTATATCAGTACTTATTTAAAATGCATTTCAAGTGTATTATTAATGTAACAAGAGCAGTTCTCATTCAAAAATGTAATTTCCAAGTATAGTAGTATTGATATACAAATGTTATATTTAAATGAATTTTGAATGAGTATTGATATACTATTAGGTATATCTTTTGACTTATATACAAAATATAAAGTATTTCATATATATATATATATATATATATATATACTATTGAAGTATGACAGATATACAAAATATAGATGATATCAAATATATTGCTAATACACTAATAAGAGCATTAAAAAATGAAAATGACCATATATAAAATTTTGTTATATTTTTCAAATCTAAAAAAAAACCATAGTTGGTTCAAAAAAAAAATTCACCGATAAAAAAAGGGTCAAATTATTTACAAAAAAAAATAGTAAAAATTACACTAATAGACATTGATAAACTTCTACCAACGTTTATCAGTGATAGACTTTTTGGCCCTTCATATCATGTCTATCACTAATAGACTCTAATAGACTTCTATCACAACTATATAAAAATTTTGTTATTTCGTGTAAATAATTTTTCTAATTTTTCTATCTTTAAAAAGTCAAAAAAAAAAAAAAAAAAAAAAAAAAACTCATTAGATTAGCAAATATATATTTTAATACTTTTTTTACGACCCATCGCGACTCCCCGTATAAAGAAAATTGGGGACCAAAAAAAAAGGTTTTTCAATTATGAAGAATAAATGTATAATGCAATATTAGACGACAAAAAAAATCAGAAAATACTGAAACAAATTTAATCCCTTTGAACTATAATAAGTTTTAATTACATTTCTAAACTATATATTATATTTGTATTTAATCTTTATTTATTAATATCGATAACGATTGTGTTGTCAAAACGTGTCTATCACTATTACTAAGGTTTGTAGTTGCTTTACCACATATAGACCGTAAAAAACTAAATTTAATCTTTTAAAAAATATTTAAAAAGAGAACTAAGATGAAGAGATAAGTTAGATTAAAAAATAATAATAGGTTAGAGAACAAGAAATGAGATTATTTAGAAGGAGAAACAAAATTTAAAAGCTAGAGAGAATAAAGGACAGGTAAAATTGTGTGACGGAGTATACAAAACTTTGCCAATCAAGAAAAATCAATTTCACGAACTGATCAACCTAACTCTAAATTTAAATGGTTCAAAGACATATATCTTTAATCGAAAGATTGGAGGAAACTAAAAAAGATTAAACTTTATTGTTGTAAGGACTATTTGAAAGTTTGGAATGAATTTGGATTGTAATGTAATCTAAAACACATGTTCGAATTGAATATTTTAGCTCCGATTTGTAATATTAAACTTATTTCGTTCTGACAATTTTTAATCAAACTCTCTTTTTCACTATTTTCATGTTTTATGATTCCATTTCAGTTTCGCCTCGATATCTCACGCATTTCAATACTCTTCTAATTTTTTGGTAATCTTGATTACATTCTAGCCTCCCAAATATAAATGAGTTTTATATATATATATACACGCACTTTTCCCCCACCAACCATAAATAAAGGTAAAACAAGCTTGTCAAACTTTTCCCAATTTTCAATGCTTTATGGTCATTGTATGGATAATTGGGGAGTGGAGATTGTCCCCACCAACCATAAATGGAGATAAAAAGTTTTCTTCATCCTTTTGACTCCAAATCCAACAAAATTTGTCTCACATTTATTTCTTATAAAATAAACTGAATAATTATGTGATCAAATAATCTTCAAAATCTTCCTTGTTTTCTTTGACAGTGATTTCTTGATGGGACTTTCTTTAAACTTACCTTTTTTTCTAAATAAAAATGTAATATTGTTTTTCAAATTATAAAAATAATTAATTTGAAAATTTTGTCTTTTTTAACCTTTACATTTAATAATAAGAAGATTTGGTCTCTGAAATTTTAAAATGTATCTTTTCAACCCCTAAATTTTTATAGGGTCGTTTGTTTCATGGGCATCCTAAATTCCCGTAGAGTGAACATCTGATTTACCATGTTTGTTTTGCGATATTATAAGATACCCTAGCATCTGGAGATCCCTAGGCATCCTAGGATGCTCTTATGGAGGGCATCTCAAAAGTTTTAGATGCCCTCCTGAAATATAGGTTTTCTAGATTCCCAAGTTGATGGCATCTCCATTTTACATTGTTGTTATTTTTTTTAATTTTACATATATATATATATATATATATATATATCTTCATTTGCATTATATAATTAAATAAATATTATTCACCATATATATATATATATATATATCGTAATTTTGGTTATTTTTTAGCAAGATATTCAAATTCAAATTTAGATTAATTTTATTTTATAAAAAATCTTAAATTATGATATATTCTTTTGTTGAGAAAAATAACATATAAAAATAATAGAATTGTACTAATTTAAAAAGAAATTTAAATTGATAAAAACAAATACCTCATATAAGTTCAAGGGAAATTTTTAAAAATAGAAAAGTAAGGAAAACTATTTGCACAAAATAGCAAAATCTTTAGATAGTTGTGATAGATGTTTATAGAAGTCTATCAGGGTCTATCAGTGATAAAATTGATACAAATCTACCATTGATAGATGTTGATAGAAGTCTATCAACGTCTATCAATATTTTTTTTGCTATTTTCTGTAAATAGTTTGACATTTTTTTTTATTTGTAAAAATTATCTTTAAATTCAAATTATATCAAACTAATTATAAACTAATACAGTCATAAGGACATTCTTGAAACATTAAGTAAATTTAAGATATCCTCGAGTAGAATTTCTACGAAACAAATACAATTATCAAAATATTTTTAGATATCTACAAAAAAAAAAATATATATATATATATATATATATATTCTTACAAAAACAAATATAATAATTTAAATATGTGAAACATCTATAACTTCGAACACGATTATCTATATTTCTAAAAAAAAAACAAACAGCTACCAGGAGTGATCTGAAAAAATTATCTAATCTCTCTCCTTCCGTTTTCTATCTCTCTTCCACTATCTTTACCCCTTCTTTCTCTCTCATTTCTACCTTCTAATAAAGTCATTTCAATGCTTTACATCGACACAAGAGAAACATTTGGGTCGGTGCCAATGAAATGAATTTAGGCAGTCAAGTTCTTTGAAAAAATATTCTAAATTTTGGAAAGGTAGGCATTGGTTTCTTTTTTCTATATAGATTTTGATTATGGGTGCATATTCGATGCAATTTTGCACTTTCTTCGTTGCATTTCTTTTTGTCATCTAATGTAATTGCAATCACAATGTCAGCATAATAATTTTGATAGTTTTTTTTCTCTATTCTAACACAAAATTACCATATGAACACTTCAAAATTTAACTCTTTTTACTATTATTTTACTTTATTTACATTTTTATCTTGTTCATACATAAAATAAAATCACTCAATATGCTATAATATATATATATATATATGATATTAAACACATGTTTTTGTAAATAATAAAATTAGTATTTAAATTCTCATGAGAGAGAGTGATCATCATATAAATTTGAAGTACTTCTCTTTCTATATCCAATGGTGAAAAACTACTAGCCACATAATGACAGCTTCAACGAATAATTTCTCCCATTTTTAGATAAGAATGTGATATTTTTATGTCACGACATACTTTATAAACATGTTTTCACATAATACTTATATTTTTTTTCTTTATGAGAAGAAGGATATAATTGTTGGGAATGCAACCAAGGATCTCACATTCGTAAGATAAGAGGAAGAGCAATGGGTATAGAACTAGGGCATTATTTGGCTTTAGGCCTAGGTAGATCAAGCTCTCCTCAACTTGAACACCTATTTTTAGATGAAAAATACTTGGTACTCATCTATGTGCAGCCCACTCAAGTTCCCAATCACAAACTGTTATGTGGCAAACCATTTTTTTAAATAGTCTTTCTCTTTTGTTGTTGAATGGAATGCATGGAGATCATAGGTGTAGCTTGGACGATACCTAAGTATTAGTCTTTTATCTATGTATAAAACAAATTATTGGTGACTGTTGTTGGTGTTTTGATAATTTTGCATATTTCAAGTGTTATATATATATATATATTTCAGTTTAATAAATCATTTTTAATGTTTAAAAAATATACAAAACTCGGTTTTATGTTAAAATAAATAATTTATGAATTAATAATAGGGTTGTTTTCAAATATAGAAAAACAAGTCAAAATATTTCCAAATATAGAAAAATTTCACTGTTTGTCAATGATAGACTGCGATAAGCTTCTATCACTAGGCGATAGACCGCCGCGATATAAGTGATAGAAGTCTATCATGATTATCGCTGATAGACAGTAAAACTTTTCTATTTTTATAAATAGTTTGATATTTTTATCATTTAGAATGATTTCCCCTAATAATACATCAAAGAGTTCTTTGAACTAAAAAAACATTGATTAAGTTTGTGTGTTTATATATATATATATATATATATATATATATATATATATATATATTTAAAGTAGATAACTTATGCAAGTTTATCTTCCCTGATAAATTATAGGGTTCTTTTCAAATATAAAAAAATGAGTCAAACTATTTACAAATATAGAAAAATTTTACAGGCTACCAGTGATAGACCATGATATATAGAATTCTATCGCTTTCTATCGCTCAGGCGATAGAATTATTTGATTGAGCAATAGAAAGCGATAGAATTCTATCGCGATCAATCACTGATAGACAGTGAAAATTTTCTATATTTGTAAATAGTTTGATATTTTTTCTGTTTATAGTAATTTACCTAAATTATATGTATTTTGAATTCAAATTCATTCTTAAAAATAAAATAAAAAAAAAGGTGATTTAAAAACAAAAATGATAGCAACTTGTCAAATTTTTACTTAAGCTTATTTTTAAATTTTGGTTTTGCATCAACTATAAATGAAAATAATTTTATTTTTTGTATATTTAAAATAAATCATTTATATTCATTAACAATACATCATTTTTCAACTAAAGCACTCGTTGAACCAGAAGAAAAAGAAACTTAATTAGTTTTATATTAAAGAATCATATGATAACTCATATTTAATTTAAAGTAAATAATTTAAGACATCATTTCATTTCTAAATGATATTCGGTTTCAAATTCAAATATATCCTTGAGAAGATCTCTTAAACAAAATTTTTGGATCTACTACTATATATATATATATATATATAAGGGAGAGATAGCAACTCTATTGGTATGGACTCCTTTGAGTAAATCCAAAAACAAAGTCATATGAGCTTATGTCGAATATAAACAATATCATATACAATTGTGGCGGTAGGTGGAGGTTTGTTGTTCCTAACAATTGGTATCAAAGTCCTGCCCTTAACTTAGTTATGTCGATAGAACCCTTAGGTGCATGCCGATCAAAGAAATGGTAAGCTTTGAAAGATATAATCCTTGTGGAGATCTATGGTTGAGCTATATTGGGCCGGTAGTGTGCTTCAGAAAAGAAGAGTTGATACAACTAGCTAGAGCCTAGATAGATAGATGACTATTTGAGGTGAAGTTATACTTTATGTTTAGGAGAAGATTCTTGGAATGCGACTAAAGTCTCATATTAGCAAGATGGAAGACCATAGGTATATAAATGAGGGACGTTATATCCATTCATATGAGGGCTTTCTAGCTAAAACTAAAAGCAAAAACAAGAATAAAATTAAATGTTTCAAAAGAATAGAGATTGCTTTGAAAATGTAATGAATATTTATGTAACGCCCCAGACCTAGGATTCGGAATCTAGTGATGACCCTGGCATTCCCTTGCATCCCTACGACCTGGCAACATCATCCTTGCTCCTCTTGAACTCTTCGAAGAGTAAAGACTATCCCCACAAACCAACACTACGGGTCCAAACTCTGCTCCTCTTGAACTCTTCGAAGAGTGAAGACTATTCCCACAAACCAACACGAGTGCAAACCGGGGCGTTACATCAAATTAGAATCGACAATTGAAAAGTCTAGTTAATTTAGAATTGACAAACTAAAAGAGAGATTTAAAGACATAATTTATTCTAAAAATTACCTAATTTTTGTAACGTGAGCGTTACAATTTAAGAACAATACATAAATATAATAAGTTTATTTTCCAATTGATATTAACACTTATGACCACATAGTAAAATATCATACGAAGGTTTGCCTCAAAAAAAGGGAAAAAACAAAATCGTATGAAGGGATTAAATTTTACCCCTTGCCTTTGAATAGGGGTGTGTGGTAGGAATGTGTCACCAAATATGAACACAATCTTAACTACTAACTCTACTTTCTTTTGTCATTATCAATATTAATCGAATTTACTCTACTTTTTTTTTGTCATTGTCAATAATTAATGTAATCGAATTTTATAGTGAAAAAGCACAATCAAATCATTTTAGGTGAACTAAGATATAAATTTTAATTAATAATAAGGTTGGATTTGTTGGGATTCAACCTAAATTTATTGAAGGTGAACCTACATACGACTGCAATTCATCAAAGTTTAGAACAAATATCAATTTATATCTCTAAATTTTGAAGGTAACTTTGGAGGTTGAATCAAATTAAACTCTAGAGTAATAACGTGTGAGACTTATAATTGTTTTCAATTGATCTCGTAAATTACCATAATTGAATCGATTTAAATCCTTTATTGAGATCATATTTGAAAATCGTCAATGTATCAATTCCTGCATATGTGTATACTTATAAATGTCTAATTAAAAAATGGATAGTTAAAATTGATGCAGGTTTGTTTTCTTACAAATTCTTTACCATGGTTTTCATCTTTCCTCACTAAAGATTTGAATTTCTAGTCAAATTCTAAAAACAAAAACAAATTTTTAGAAACTATTGTTTTTTTAGTTTTCAAAACACGACTTGATTTTTTTTTTTTTTAACATTTCTAAAAGTAGATAACAAAACAAAGAAATTAAACGTGGAAATAGTGTTTATAAACTTAATTTTAAAAAAATAAAACTTAAAACCAAATAGTTGTCAAATGGGGTCTAAACCTTTAGTGTTTTTTGTGTTTAATAAGTTCTTGAATTTTAAAAAGTGTTTTTATAAGCTTATGATCTTTCAATTTTGAGTCAAATAATTATTATTTTTTTTGAAAAATTTACCCAGCTTGTTATAGTCTTATAGATAGACACAAAATTCAATCTTGTATTTAGTATGAAGTTTTTTAATTAATAAATATGCTAAGAACGTATTAAACATAAAATTGAAGCTTCAAAAACTCTCATAACAATTTCTTAAATGTTCATGAATATATTAATATAAAATTAAAACTTAAGAAATATATTAAATATTTTTAAGGTTCCAAAGTATTTAGTAATTTTTCTCTTAAACATGTTTAACATTGCAATACTGACAGTTATATTGAGTGAGTCTCCTCAAAAAAATTAATTTAGAGATTGAGATCAAGGTTTAAATGTTAACTTCGGTGAAAATGTTGAGGTTTCAATTTTATAAAAATATCAAAACACAACGAAAATATTGATAAAATGTAGATGTTTATAGATATTTTTAAAAAATTATAAATATAAAAAGATCATAAAAATTAAGATTTTTTTCAAATATAGAAAAATGAGTCAAACTATTTATAAATATAGACGATAAATCGCAATAGAATTCTATCGAATCTATCTATAACAGACAGTAAAAAATTTCTATATTTGTAAATAGTTTGATATTTTTTCAGTTTATAATAATTTTTCTAAAAATTATTTAAATTAACAAATAACAAACTCATCCTTTTAAATAGGTCTAATTTTTTATAATTAATATTGGTTCAACATTAATGATATTTTTCTCCTTAAAAAAAAACAAAAACATAAATGATATAATTTTGTTATTTTTATATTATTATTGGTGTGGGCCATCTCAACTCGTCCTTCTCGCTCCTCCAGCACTCTCCTCTAGTCTGGACACTCATTGGAACATACCTATAAAATACTCGCATTAATGTGAAGTTAGGCTGAGTGTACTTTGATGTCTAAGTTAGTGTATGAAGTGTTCAATTTAGCTAAGTATAAAAAGAAAATTATTTACTCGAATGTCTTGAATAACTTTTTAATGTATATAATATAATCGAAATGTCGATTCACTCATTAAAATTTAAAACTCTAATAAATATGACGGTAATTTTTAAAAATAGAAAAATAAGGAAAACTATTTATATCAAATAGCAAATTTTTTATAGTTGTGATAGACGTTGATAAAAGTCTACCAGGATCTATCAGTGATAGAAATGATAGAAGTCTATATGCTGATAGAAGTTTTATCAATGTCTAGTACTTTTTTTACTATTTTTATAAATAATTTGATTTTTTTTTTTATCTGTAAAAATTTTCTTAGATATGACAATGAAAAAAGAAAGTTTGAAAATCGACTTTTTGACGTTACATAGAAAAAGCGAAAAACAAGCGTCGGTGACGTAGCGAAAAAGAGGCACAAAACAACGCGTTCTCTCTAGATTAGTGCAATGGGAGTGTTAGCTGTCAGTCACCACTATAATCCTCTCTCTGACGGTTACTCTCTCTGACAAACCCATGCGAAACCATACGACGTCGTTGACCTTTCCCAACCAACCCCTCTCATTGGACTGTGACCCACCATCTACGTGGTTTTATCATATCTCTCCTAACCCTCTAGCCTACTCGGGCGGCGGCACACCACCAAATTCTCTTCTCTGGGCATTTCCGTAATTTCAACACTGAAATCTCGACACGTGGACATCCGTTTCACCATTCCCAATACACTCGTTTCGTACGAGTCAAAAGTACCTTTTGCCGCTTCATAATTCCTTTCAAACCAAATAAAATTTAAATTTAAATTTAAAATAAACTAAACAAAATATATTTTTATGTCTTTTAAAAAAAATGATTTTTGCATGGGATCGGATAGCACGTGTGACAGTTGTATCTCCCTCTCTATTTTCGCATTTTCGGAGTTCGGTGGTAAACGAGAAATATTCAATTAATTAATTTTTCATTTATTAATAATAGCAGGTAATATTAAATCAAATTTCATCTTAAATTTGTCACGCGTATCGATTTGAATTATAAATTTTTAATTTCAACTAATTGTACTAAAACTTAAATAAATATTACACTTTTTACTCTCTTTTAATTTTTTTTTTTTTTTTTGTTAATTTACCTACTATTAAATAACTATGTAAAAATCTTTTGAATTGTTTTCAAATATAAAAAATTGAGTTAAAATATTTACAAATATTGAAAATTTTCAATGTCTATCCATGATAGATCGCAATAGACTTTTATCATTAGGCGATAGATCGTGATAGACTTCTATAGTTCAATGATAGAAGTTTATTGCGATCTATTGCTGATAGACAATGAAATTTTTTTTATATTTGTAAATAATTTGATATTTTTTCCATTTATAATAACTCTCAATCTTCTAATTACAATAATTAAAATTTGGCATAAAACTAAGTTTAACTAATACAAAAAAAAACCTCAAATGTCATTTTTTTCTAACTGTTTTTTTTTTTAAAAAAAAAAACAATTCCATATCGAATGTATGTTTTTATTATTCATTGAACACATACAAAATAACTTTTTTTTTACTATAGGTGGAATGAGATCAATTTAATAGAGGGTCATAGTTTAAAGTGTTGAAATTGTATCATTGATTCAGTTTGAAGTGTAATTTAATGAAATTAAAATTGGTAACGAAAAAATTAAAGCCATTGACAAATTTATATTCAAATTAAGGAAATTATTATAAACAGAAAAAATATCAAACTATTTACAAATATAAAAAAATGTCACTGTCTATTAGCGATAGACTGCAATAGAATTCTATCGCTTGAGTGATAGAAATGATAGTCTTTTATCGTTGAAGCATAGAATTCTATCGCGGTCTATTGTCGAGAAACAATAAAATTTTTCTATATTTATAAATAATTTAACTCATTTTTCTATAGTCCAAACAAGCCCTTCAAATTATCTATTTTTTATTTTCCCCTTAATGATAATTTAATTTGACATTTGGAAAAAAAAAAAGTTATATTTATTTACTAAATCGTGTTGGTTCCATTACGTAAAAGTTTTGGGATCATTTTATTTTGTGGATCTTTGACTATCTCTTGGTTACTAAGTTAGGTGAAAGTTAGGATTTGAAAATTTTACAATTTTATAAATTAAATATATATATATAAATGAGAATTTATTATTGCAGTAGAAGTTTCTATTTCTTAAAGAGGCAACATTATATTTATATAGTACAATATTATATTGATTTGTCAAAATTGTGGTACAAGAAAGAAATAGTTGTTGGAGTTTAATGCATACAAAATATTGCTATTTTGTTGAATATATTGATAATATTAAATTTATATGACCTACTAGTAGTTATCTAGGTAAAAAATTATTATTTAATCCACTTCTTATTAAACTAAAAAATAAATTATGAAAATGTCAAATATTAAAAATCCCTTGCTATATACTATTATATACCCACTTCATATAATTAAGCTACTAATTGCATCTCGTGCTAATTATATAATAATTTTTACTCCATGTGTACTTAATTAGTTGGTGATATGTAATAGTTAATATAGTCATTAAAATTAATAAACCACTTGAAGGAACTAAGTAATTTTTAATGTGCTAGGTTCTTAGGTCTAAAAAAAAGTATTTGAATTGTGCAAACATTTTTAAGCAAAAATTAGTATTTCAAAAAGTATACTCACGTTAAATTGGGCATTGCTTAATTGAAAAGTCTTGTACTATCGACTTTGAGGTCAAATGTTCGATTCTCTCATCTATATATATTATTTACAGAAAATAGTAATAAGTAGATTCTTAAATATTCAATCCTAGTTAGTTGTCAAAGGAAGTATAATTTAATGGTGGTAATTGGTATTTATACTAACTTAATTGAGGTCGAAAGTTCAAATCTTTATACTTCCATTTGTTGTTTTAAAAAAATCCGGTCCTAGTTACTTTATTTTTATTTTATTATTTAATCCAATTAATATATTTTATAATATTTTGTTTACTGAATACTTCATATTTAATCTGTTATGACAAATATATATATTTTTACTTAATTATACTATCTCTCACTGATTAACTACACATTTTTTATCCGTTAAAAAGGAAAAAAAAAATAGTTGTTTTCAAATATAGAAAAATGAATCAAACTATTTACAAATATATAAAAATTTTACAGTCTATCAGTGATAGACCGCGATAGAATTTCGTCGCTTGAGCGATAGAATTTATTTGCTTGAGCGATAGAAAGCGATAGAAAATTCTATTGCAGTCTATCATTGATAAACATTTAAATTTTTCTATATTTGTAAATAGTTTGATATTTTTTCTGTTTATAGTAATTTTTCAAAAAAAAAACTACACATTTTCTCAATTTTTCTATATTTGTAAATAGTTTGATATTTTTTCTGTTTATAGTAATTTTTCAAAAAAAAAACTACACATTTTCTCACTAATATTCTTTCTTTTCACACATATTTTCTTACTAGTATTATTCTCAACATATATTTCTCTTTACTACCTTTTATGTACATACCCTTTGTTCATTTTATTATTTTCATTAAGTTAATATTACTGTCTCATTTTAGTGATAAATCTCTACCACACATAGTTTAAAATTTCTATCGAAATCTAAAAATTTCGAGATTTTCTTCCAATTTTTCGAAATTTCCATTGATTTTTTTTTAAACAATTAGTTATGCTAGCTCAATCATATTTTTTTTCTCTTTTGCCATAAAAAAACAACCTATTTTCATTCAAATCTTTTCCATTGAATTTTCACATCATTTTACCTCAAACTTGAATTTTCACATAATATTCCTCTCATTTTCTCTCAAACTCTATCTACTTCTAGAGTTTTCGTTTTCTTCTTTTTTTTCCATTATGTTGTGTTATGTTTAATGTTATGCTTTTTACATCCCTTTTATTTTAATGTTATGATTTTTCTAACCTTATTGTGTTATGTTATGTTAGTTTAATACTATGATTTTTCATTTTTGTATCTATTTCATTTTATAATAAACAAGTTACAATTATTTTATATGCAAATATTTCATAGTTTTGTAATTATTTTTCCATTTCTTTTTAAATTTCTGCTCGCATTGACATTTATATAAATATTTTTATATATACATCTAAATATTGTCTTACTTTATAGAAATAATGATTAAAAATGGTCAATTATAGTCTAACTCAGTTATAATCATAGTTTCATTAACTAATTATAACAATTTCCATCGATTTCCATAAAGTTCTCCGAAATTTCCATCGATATCGATATTTCCGTAAAATCGGGACCTTGATATTTTCATTGACATCGATATTTTGAACCTTGCTACCACATCAAAATTGATAAATAGAAGTCCATTTAGTAATTGTTTTATTTTTGGTTTTTGGTTTTTGAAAATTAAGTCTATTTCTTTTCATTTTCTTATCATGGTTAAAAATTAAATAATTATCAAATGAGGCGAGAATAATCTATATTATTTAAAGAGTAGTTTTAATTGTGTTAGTGGTTAATTTTTTCTAATTATTTTTTGTTATGATTATTCTCAATAAATAAATCTCTATACACCATATTTTATCAAGGAAGAGAATATACTTTCACAACTAGTGAAAGATTTTATCATGTATCAGATTATCTTTGACAAATATATATTATGATCATGTTCACACTTCTCTATTGCCACCTCTCTCTTCACACTTTAGCCTATTTATGTGCTACTCATTTTCACTTTTCTGGTGAGAGCACTGTCACACATGACTAATTCGACAACTCGAGATAAACATCTTCGTTATTCTCCAATATTCTTAGAAAAAAACTGAGATGCAGTCGGAGTTACATAAGAGATGGGTACCGCCTGTACCCAACTAAACATTGACATATGTCAATTTTTTTAAATAATTAAAAAATATATCTTTTTTGTGTAACTAAAAGTAGAGGAGCAAAGAACTTTAAGTACAACCAAATATTGCTCATATTTTTGCGGCTCTCAAATATATGTAATCTTCTCTCCATTAAACTCAATTCTTCTAATTTTGTTTTCATAAAATTCTAGTTAACATATATTTTAGAACGACACAAGCTTTTTGGCTTCATCGATGGATCTTACTCTAAACTGAAGCAATCTATTGCAACTTCTTCTTATTATTCATGTTTTTCAACGATAAATAAATATTTAAAAAGAGATATCATATAAAAATCTTATTAATGATAGTAAAAGAATGAAGTAAATATCATAATTATAATATGTGATAATGATAATAATAATAATAATAATAATAATATTTGTTGTTTGAGAATATAGGCTAATTAACTTGATATAGTATTATTAATTATATGAAAAGGCAAGAAGGACAGCAAGAGAAGTTTGTGATATTTATTGTACGTAGTACGAAAACAAAACAAAAAGGCATGCCCTTCCTTATCGAGCTGGGTTGGGTTTGACTTTTAAGTCTTTTCTTTTCCCCTCTTTTACACATGTGTGATCACCTAACAATAGAATTAGAAAAAAGGGGGATTTTTTATGACTTAAAAAAAAAAAAAAAAAAGCTTAAAAAACAATTTTTAAAATAAAAATCATAACCCCACCTCACTTTTTAATGCATTAAATTAATACCAAAATTTCCGACACCTAGAGGGAAGAGAGATTATTTGATGGGATTGAAACAATGTGAGGATGAACTATTTTTTAGTCGGCTAATATATATATAAACAAAAAAAAAAACTATTAATTTATGTAGTAAAATTTGAAATTAAGAAGAATTTATAACGTATTTTAATTTGAAGTTTATTTCATTTGTCTTTGAAATTTTCAAGTTGTCTACTTTAGTATTTCATTTTTTTTAAACGTTAGTTAATTGTAGGGTATGTAAAGTGATGTTAAAATAATTAATATTAATAATTAAAATAGATATTTGAAAGTTTAAAATCGAAATACAAAAAATACAAAAACTCCCATACCGTAATGAGATTTGATTACAAAATATAAGTAATATTATAATTTTAGGGTATGTTTAGGAATGATTTTAAAATCGTTAAAATTATTTTTGTCATTTTTAAAATCACTTAAAACACACTTTAATCACTCAAAATTAATTTAATTTTCAATCTTCAATATTAGTTTTGAAGGATTAAAAATATATTTCACAGTGATTTTAGCCATTTTAAAATCACTCCCAAACATGCCCTTAGTTATTCACGAACTTTTAGATTTGTGACTAGTAGATCTCTCTACGTTGTGTCTTACTAAGTTCATAAACATTTATTACTGTGTCTAATAGGCTCGTTACCTTAAAAAGTGCTTAATAGCTATTTAGTGAGCGTTTAGAGCAAGGGGTGAAAATGTTTAGTCATGAAGTCCAAAGGGTAAGGAGTTAATAAGTCATGAAATTGATATTTTTTAGTCGTGGAACACAATGTGGGTTTAAGAAACTCTTTGGACCAAACATGTCCATAAAACTTACAATCATAATTTATGAGACATTTTTTATAGTTAAAAAAATTTGCTTTAGACACAAAATTAAAAGTTTTAAGACTTAATAGTTAATACCCACTTCCTAATTTCAATATCAAACATATTTGACATAACATTAAAAGTTTAAGGCATCTATTTGATACTTTTTTGAAAGTTCAAAAATTTAAAAGACATCGAACTTATTTTCCTAAAATAAAAAGCATATCAAACTTATAATTTAACCTAAATTTTTTTATAATGTGAACAAGCATTACAATGTTCAATTGTTATGGACAATTATCCACTCAATACGTTCTCAACTAGTTAAAACATTATATGATTGAACAAGAATTCATATATTTAAAATTTCACATATTATCTGGTTGAATTAAAAATAAATAAAAAAATAAAAAATTGAATTCAAGGGACAAAACAATCCATTTGGATAATTTATGCAATCATTCGGGATCCATTTAGAAAATACTACGATAAATTTATTTGAAAATTTAGATAATTGTATGGAACAGAAATTGAGTGCAAGATTTGAAAATTTAGAGAAGATTTGAAAAGATTATGTACGATTTAGTATGTGATTTGAAAAAGATTACATAAGATTTGGAAAAGTTATGTACAATTTCATCTTGACCGAGATTTCACCAAGAAAGCAAAAAAAAAAAATCAATAGTTTGGACGTAAGATTAAAAAAAAGTAAACTTTTTTCTTTGAATCTCGATGGTCAATTTCGATCAGGACCGAGGAAAACTACTTCAATAAATTCTCTAAAAGAGTAGTTGTTATTATTTAAAATTAGTTAAATTATTAAAAAAGGAAATAAAAAAGAAAAGAAAAAAAATTGACTTTCAGGGGCAAAACGGTCCACAAGAACGGTAAACATCTGACATCTCCCCCACCAAAAACCACGCGCTCTTCCACACACGCTACAGATCATCATACGCAGTTTTTTTTTTTCTTTTCAATTTTCCATAAATACGTGTGAACACATTTTTAAATTTTTATATATTTACTATTTATTATTCTTTTTTTTTTTCCTTGAATTTTTGGTATAAAATGTTTTATAATGCATGGTTCATGTGGGTCGAGTTGCACATTTGTCTACTTTCCGACAAATTAAATTATATATAATTTAGCTTTTATCTTTCGGTTACACTAATTAATACAATTTAATTCATTAATTATTTGATTTAAATTATTTTTCTATTGTTTTTCTTAAGAAACTTCTATTTTTATTAAGTATAGTTTTTGATTTTGAAGACATTAAGCCTGCTTTGAGAGTGACATCTTTTTTTTTTCTTTTTTAATTTTTTAGTATATCAACCCAATTATAGAGTAATTTTTAATTCGAGATTATGCTATTTTTAAATAAAAAATAATAGTACTATTTTCATTTTTAAAGTACATTATCAAGCTTGATTTTTTTAAATAAAAAAAATAATCATCACCAAAATAAATTGATAATATACTTCAAGTTTCTAAAACATTTTAGGTTTGATCTTCAAATTTGATTAAATCACAATTTTAGTTTCTATAGTTTAAATTATAATAAATTGATAATATACTTCAATTTTAGTTTAATTTTCCCCCTCACACTTGTAAAAGAGAAATATATATATTTTTAGTAACTTTAGAGGACCTTAGATTTTATATATAATTGTTAAGATTTTTTAACATAAAGACTTTGACTCATTTTTTAGTGGTCTAATATTTAGAATCAAAACTTTATGACTACATTTCCTTATTCTTTGACCAAAGGGAGAGTTTAAGAAGGAAAATAAAAATGGGAAGAAAACTAATGCCTTAGTTTGTTTATATATATAATACTAATATGAGTATAACTCAACAAACATAAATTCGTATTACCAATTTTGTGATTTAAATTTTGATCTCCACTTTGCATATTGTCAAAATTAAACAGGTTATATATATAATTAAAGTTTTAAGATTTTCATCTGGTTTATCTCTATAAAACTTTTAAAATCGAAAGATCAAACAAATATTATTGAGTATAAATTAAGAAACTACTAAAAATTAGTGAAATTTTAAATCATAAAAATCAAAATAGAAATTAAATGTGGTAAGCTACGAGTCAAATTATAAATTAGACTAAAGTTTACTGACCCAAAAAATCAAATATTTGATTCTTCGACTCCAAATTATTGAACTCAATAAGGGAAAAAAAAACTCATAAAAGAAGATGAAGTCTAATCTAGAGTAAGAAATTTGACTTATCTCTTCGAAGAAAAGTTTACAAATTTACGAGATTTAATTTTTGATAGTTTTAACCGTGGCAGCGGCTCTATCAATCTTTGTTAAAATCGACACAAATATTAATGTTATATAATAACATAAACTACATAAATTTCATTATTTAATTTTTTTTTTTTTTAGTACAACAAGAGATTCCACCTCCGATCTCTAAGGACGGAATACATGTCAATACCATTGAGTTAAGCTCACTTTGAGTATTAAATAAATTTAATTATTTATTTATTTTAGTACAACAAAGGTAGGAATTTAGAGATTTGAACCTTCAATCTCAAGCGAAGGAAAATGATTATATATACCAATTATCACTAGCTAAGTTATGTCTATTTTGAAACCAAATTACATTTCTGGTCTCTAGTTTTTGGGATAAATTCTACTTGGTCCCTAAGTTTCATAATGTTACACTTTTATTCTTGAGTTTTGAGTTTAATTTTCATTTTTTTTATAATTTGTGGAGTGAGAAAATTGTACCTCTAACTTTTATATCAATAATACGAACTTATGCTAGTTAAGTTCTGCTCATGTTGGTAAGTTTAATTTACATCGGGTCCCTAAATTTAAAAAAAATATTACATTTTAACCTTGTGTTTTGAGTTTTGTTTATGTTTGGTTCTTAGGTTTCAAAATTTATCCATTTACCTTTGATTTTTCACTAAATACCCAATTTTGGTCATTGGTGTTGCTGTTTATTAATTAATATATAATAATTAAATTATTTTTCACTAATTTTCCATCATGACTAAAATTAATTAAAAAATTCACATCCTAATTATTTTTAATTAATTAATTAACTGAAAATTAACGTCAAAGAAAAAAATGAACACTATGCAAACTCAGGAGTAGAAGTGTAAGATATTGAAACGTATAGGCTAAATGAAAATTAAACTCAAAATTTGAGGGTAAAAATGTAATATTTTGAAACTTAAGAACCAAATAGAAATTGAATTCAAAATTTGAAGGTAAAAAATACAACAATTTAAAATTTAAAACCAAATAGAAACTAAATTCAATGTCCACGGGATGGGGCAGAGTCGAGATGAAACTTTTCCCCATTTATTTTTTTAATTAGAGTTTTTTTTAGTACAACAATTGTAGAGAGGAAGGTTATGTCAATTACGAATGCTAAGCTCACTTTGGCTGTAAAAGTTTTAATTAAATAGTTAAATTTTTCGCTAATTTTTCTTATATTATTAGTTCTACATAGACAATTTTAATTTAATGACAAATTACTCAAACTTTCTATTAGAAGCAAATAATTACTAATCAGATTATTCATATACATAATCTAAATTTAAATATTCAATACAAACATATTCATTATCTTGACCATTAAACAATAAAACTTAAAATTTAAATATAATACTTATATAGTAATAAAAATAACATAACATTAAATTATTATAATAAATAAAAAAGAGGCTAATAGGTCAGAACGAGAACATGGAATGCATTTTCATCCCAGACTCCATTTAGTCTACGGGGAACTTTTTTCCCATTTCCTCTCTAATTCTCCACCTAAACGGAAAATTCCCGCCTCATTAAAAGCAGGTCCTCTCGAGACTCTGTCTCCACGAAGAAAATGGACATCTCTAACCGTCAGTATTTTTCCCCCCTCAATTTTCTACCCATATAATAATTACCTAACAACATCTTATGGTTCTAAGTGTTTATAAGTGAAAAAAAAAATATTTATAAACACTAATTAGAAAGTAATTCTAAATCGGTTTTTTTTTTTTTTTTTTTTTTTTTTTTTTTTTTTTTTTAAGATTCAAACAGACTATTAGTCTACAAAATATTAGGAAGAAAAATGAGGTTGGTGCATTAAATTATGTGACACATAAATATGCCATATAATTATAACAAAATGAGCACACAAATAATAATTTAGGAGACCAATTTAGATTTGTCCAAGAATATAATAATTGAGAAAATAGTTGGTTGGCATATGTTACACCAATGGGGGGACAGAGTACAGGTCACTCCACACACCATAAACAAATATATATATATATATATAGAAACAACTTTATCTTCTTGAATTAAACATCAAAATTTGGTTGTGGAAAAAAAAATAGTCTTTTGAAAGATCAATTCAAATGCCCTTACTAATTTACTTATATATATATATTTCAAAACAATTTTTTTTTTCTTTTTCTATGTCATATATAAAAAAAAAAAGGATACTTTTTCTCTCCTCTTTTCTTGTCCCATCTCTTGATTACAACAATACTTTGTATTGAAGAAAACAAATTAACCTTTGAAGGGTTCTTTAAGTTTATTGGATTATTACTATTTCAAACCTTCATTTAAATACATTATAACAATAGACCAAAGTTTTCTTTATGTTTTAATTTACACAAAATAGTACAATTTTTAAATAGTTGTGATAGACTTCGAGTCTATCAGATATTTCTATCACTGATAGATGTTGATAGAAGTTTATCAATGTTTTTTCGTTATTTTTTATAAAAAGATTTATATTTTTTCTATATGTGAAAATTTTTCTTTTATAATTGTTTTTGTGTACAAATTACAAACTATGGGAAAAAAATCAAATGTGAATTAGTTAAAAGAATTTACATTAAAGTATTTTACATACCTGTTTTTTCATGTCAACGTAAATATAACATAATCCCTATTCACACATTGTTGAATTCGTAAAAAAGGGAAAAAAATTTGTGGTGATTTTATAATAGAAAATCTTTAGGAACCTTTAGCCTACGAGTTAAGCTTTTGTAACTCAATGTTAAAAAGTTGAGGCATAATTTGTTAATCTTATAAACGGGATTAATTCAGGTCGTTTATAAAACCTAATTATCTTTTTTATACTATATATATGTCCATAAACTAAACATATGTAATCCCTGAGTTCAAATGAGTTATATAAATGAACCAAAATCACATCCGAATAAGAGAAATCTTGGAGATGTGAAAGTTTAGTTAAAAAAAGTTTAACTTGAGAAAAAAGTGTACACCTTCCTTTTCGGTGGCTCATCCATAGGAACTCCAAAGTTAAAGGCCCGTTTAGATTAACTTGAGAAAAAAGTGTTTTTCAAAAAACTCATTTTTATTTAAACTCTTTTGATAAAAAAAAATTATTCAAAATACACTTCAAAAGCTATTTTAAGGAGTTGCCAAACATTCAAAAAAATTTCGAAATGACTTATTTTTTAAATTAAACACTTAAAAATGTATTCCAACCACACCCTAAGTATACTTAGCTTAAGTTTAAAGCTTCACTAACTTGAATTTGTATAACAACACAAATATCTATACACGTAGCCTGCAAAATTGATAGATTCTTAATAACTTGAGATCATAAACAAGCTTCTTTATCGATCGATACATGAACTCTGATTTTTTTTTTTTTTTTTTTTTTTTTTTTTTTTTTTTTTTTGAAATCTTGAATTAGACAAGCCTACCATGATAAATACACATTTAATGTTAGATTTACAAAGTTGGATTAAGTCAGTAGAGTAGAATAACTTGGAAAAAAAGGGCTCAAATGGCAACAGCTTGTCAATATAAGAATTAAAAAGCTTTAGACTTTTTTGACTATCCCTTTTATTTTGTTTTAAATTTTAATTACTCATCTCTTTAAAGCCTTTCCAACTGCCTTTGGTTTTGGTTTTCAGTCAACTTGTGGGCCGTACGACAACAGCACTAAAGGAAGGAACCTTCTTACAAACTTCCTAATTTTCTTTCACAAATCTCCTCAATTTCTTTATATATATAATATATAAACCCCTAATTAATTATTGTTTAAATCAAACATATTATATTAATATAAAAAAAAAGTCGAAAAACAAAGAATAAAAATCAAGAAGAAGAACGACACACAGATTTATGTGGTTCATGACAGGTTTGCTACGTCTATAAGCAGATGAAGAAGCAGTTATATTATCTTGAAGAGAACCGAGCACAAAATACATAGATAATATACATGCATGTAAGATTAAGAGAGATTATATGACACCCTTCTTAAAAATCTTAAATATGGACAGTTGCACATGTAGCAATCAAACCCAAAATATTAGCAAATATAGCACAATGCAAAAAATATTGCAAATAAAGTAAAATTCAGATCTAGCTATGTGAGTCTTATCAATTATAGACCATATCGTTGGTAGGAGTCTATCAATGATAGACTATATCAGTGGTAGAAGTCTATCACTGATCGATAATATACATGTAGGTAGGGTTAAGAGCCCGGTTTATATATGACACCCTCTTAAAAATCTTAAAACGTATTTAATAAGCCTAAAATAAAGGTCCAAAATATAGAAATAAAACAAAATCTCAATATAATTTAGGTCATACTTAGTCATGAGAATGTTCTAGATAACAAATTCAAGGTATAATCATGATGATATAATAATCTCTTATTGGTTGAATGCTATCTATTTAAATCTTAAATGGCTAAACCTATGAATGGAATGTCTTTTTTTTTTTTTTTAATTATCTTAATTAAGCAATATATTATCACACAAATTTTGGATTTTATTAATTTTTTTCTTTAAGGTCTATGAATATTCAAGAGTTTCAATTTTGTAAGTTTTTTTCCTCAAAGACCTTGTGATTCAAGTTACAATGACTATGAACCAGTCAACTGTGGATGTTTCCTAGTGATGAATGACATTTGAATTGTCCATCTCTCCTTCCAATAAAAGAGGTAACTAGGAAATTTGTTTTGAAAAAATTAATGCAAAAAATATCTTATAAAGTCAATTTTAATCTTACACCGTTCAATAATAATTAGCATGTACTAGTTCAAATCTTCATACCTTACTTGTTAGAAAAATTTTCACCGTTAGAAAAAATGTCAAATTATTTAGAGAAAATAGTAAAAAAAAAAAAAAATACTGATAGATGACATTAATAGACTTCTATCAACATCTATGAGTGATATACTTCTATCGACGTCTATCACAACTATTTAAAAATTTTACTATTTTGTGTAAATAGTTTCTCTTCTTTTTCTATTTTTAAAAATTTTCCTACTTGTTATAATAAAAAGTTATATATATTTTTAAATTGATACCTGTTTTTTCGACTGGGATATATTTTAATAAAAAAAGAGATTAGCCCTTTGAAATTGATTTTTTCCAAACTGTAATAAATTATTTTGGTCACTGATAAAATTTGTAATTATAGATACTAATATACATATTTTTATTTTGGATTTTCTAGATTAATTTTCAGTATTATTATTATTATATGTTGACTATAACAAGATAGCAAACCTTTCAAATTTCATTCTGTTCACTTTAGTTGAAAATAAAATAAAAATAATAATTTAAGACGATAAATAAGAGTAAGAAAAGAAAACTGTTTAATTATATAAATTTGAAAATGAAATGTCCCTATCGCAAAAACTATATATTTAATTCTTTAATAAAAACAAATTGTTTTAACGAATTAAGAAAAAATGGAAGGACAGAATTGAAATATCATTATTCCATGATGAATATTTGATGTAAATCCATCTAATATATCACAATTTTCAGTTATAGTTTAAATTTTTTATATATTATTGTTGAACCTAGCCAACCAAATGTATTAATGACTCAAAGGTTTGTAATTCAAATTTTTCTACTGTTTAAAAATAATATTTTCAAATATAGAAAAATGACTCAAACTATTTACAAATATATAAAAAATTTACTGTCTATCCGCAATAGAATTTTATCGCTTGAGCAATAGACAGCGACTCAAGTTATAAAATTTTATTGCGGTCTATCACTAATAGACAATGAAAATTTTCTATATTTGCAAATAGTTTGATATTTTTTCTGTTTATAGTAATTTTTCTAAATATATATATAATTTTTAAAATTAGCAAAATTTAGCATTTGGATTTTCTCTTATGAGGTCGGAGATCTAATTATTCACTCTCACAATATTTGAAAATTGAAAATCTATTATATTTTTATTGTTTTTAATTTCTTTTTTTAGGAACATTTTCAAAATTGTATATATATATTTTTTTTTAAAAAAAAATAAAACCAAGTTCTTGTTTTTAGTTCTATTTTTTATTCGGAACATAGTATCAATTTTTTACTTCTAAAATATGTTATACCTATCTAAAGTAAATATAACATAAACAATTTATTTTTAATTTTTAAAATCGACTTTCATTTAATCTTTTACCTTTTAAATTTGAAAATTATAAGGAAAAGATATGCAAAATAATTTTTTTTAATCAAAACGAAAACAAAAACAAAAAATATTAACAAACATGACTTTTTTTTTTAATGGGAGAATCAAACCTCTTACTTCGAAGTTGATAATACAAAACATTATGACAATTAAGCTATGTTTCATTTTAGCTAACAAACAGGATTTTAAAAATCAAAATGAAACAAAAATGTACCGAACTTACTCAACAGACAAGACATCAGTAACTTTACTTATAAGTCGAACATTTGAATCCTGTTATAGTATTCTAACAAAAAGGAAAAAGTTGTTTATTATCATTATTCAAAGTTCACAACCGAGTTGAGATGAGAACTCGAATACCTAATTTTTTAGAGAAATGGATGATATCTTGACAAATTAAGCTATGCCCTAGTTGAGTTGGCATAAAAAGAAAAACTTTAAAGAGAGAGAGAATTGAAAAGAAATATTCAAAAAAGGGAAAAAACCAAGATACCAATTGACTTTATTCCAAGAATTAGAGTATTTAAAATATGGTTTTGCTGAGAGTACCATTTGGTTGGAAAGTCGCGTCCTAGCCGTCCTCTCTTTCTTTCTACTCTGCCCCGGTGGAAAAGTCCCTTTCACTCTCTCTTCCGCTTTCTCTTCAATCCCTTTATAAACCCAAACTCATTCCCTTTCTCAAATCCTCTTAACATTTCCCTTTTCAACGAATCCAATACCCAAACCCCCTAAACTTCTCACCTGATTGAGGTAAATCCGTCATTATAGCCTTCTTTTTCCACCCCCATTTGGTTTTTCTTGCCATTTTTATGCTTTTTTGATGAAATGGGCACTACCCTTTTTCTGTTTTTCACTGATCTTTAGTTCCATTGCAATGCACTTCTAGTTTGTTTAGATTTTGATTTCTGGAAATGGGTTTGTGCATAATGCTCCTTTTCTGTTTGTTCTTTTTGTTCTTGAATGGTAGTTGTTTATTTAGTTTGGTTGTTTTGTTGGTTCATTTAGAATCTGGGTTTTCTTAATGAAATGGGTCCTTCTTCTCTTCTTGACTTGTTTTGTAGATCTATGATTCTAGGATGCACTCTGTTCTGGTTTTAATGGAAAATATGCTTGTTTGTTTGCTGTGATTGTGGTGTTGTTGTTGGCCTTGAAAATGAAGAGAAAATACCCTTGGACTTCAGCTTTAGCATCTTTATCTTTGTAATTCTTTGTTTTGGTTAAAATATGAATGGGATTTGATTTTGTGTGTGTGTGTGTGGGAGTCTTTTTTTAAGCATTAATTCTACTTGTGTGTTAAGAGATTGACTTTGTCTATTTTTCTTGGAGACATTAATTCATTTTTCTATGTATGTTAGATTTTTCATTCTCATTTATGGATGGCTTCTTGTTGTTACAGGAATAATAGTGTTCATTATCTAGGTGTTGCTGAACTTTGCTAAAATGGGGGCTTTCTTTTCCTGCCCTTTGGCAAAATACATTGATGTGGAAAATGGGTTAGAATCCATCACTGTGAAATCCATCAGTTTTGGTGATGATGTAGTAAAAACTCCGGTGCGATCCGTTAGTTTCAATAGTAGAGATTTGGAACCTATGATAATGAAATCGGTTGGTTCGGGGAGGATGACATTAGAAACATCTGTTAGCTTCAAAGGTAGAGAGTTGGAGAAGATGGTTTCAATGGAAGCTGCAGCTGTTCCACTAGAGGAAAAATTGCTTGTTGTAGTTGATAGTCCAAAGAGCAAAGAGATGGAGAATCAATCTCCTAGATCAGAGAGTCATGATCATGATGAGATCAAAACAGCGATGGATCTCAATCCGACAAATCCGAAGCACATGGCAGCAATGAAATTGCAGAAAGTTTATAAAAGTTTCAGAACCAGAGAAAGCTTGCAGATTGTGCTGTTCTTGTAGAGCAGAGCGTTCCACTAGAGGAAAAATTGCTTGTTGTAGTTGATAGTCCAAAGAGCAAAGAGATGGAGAATCAATCTCCTAGATCAGAGAGTCATGATCATGATGAGATCAAAACAGCGATGGATCTCAATCCGACAAATCCGAAGCACATGGCAGCAATGAAATTGCAGAAAGTTTATAAAAGTTTCAGAACCAGGAGAAAGCTTGCAGATTGTGCTGTTCTTGTAGAGCAGAGTTGGTATGAGTTCTGGCTTGTGTCTTTGTTCTGAATCTAAATGGATCTATTTTGAGCTTGTTCACAATAGATTTCTTTGTTGCAGGTGGAAACTATTGGATTTTGCTGAGCTCAAGAGGAGCTCCATATCATTTTTCGACATTGAGAAACACGAAACTGCTATTTCGCGGTGGGCTCGAGCAAGAACCAGAGCTGCCAAGGTAAATTTTTGGCATGTTTTTACCAGCTCTTGTCAGGAACCTACCAACCACCACAAAAAGTTTCTAACCTTATGTTTTCAAACATCATTACAGGTTGGAAAGGGTTTGTCCAAAAATGACAAAGGTCAAAAGCTTGCTTTACAGCACTGGCTTGAGGCTGTAAGTATATTAAACTTGAAGTTGTTCCATAGTTCCTGTTTTCAGTCACCCAACACGGCATTGCTAATCGTTGTTTCTTTTTCTTTTGCCAGATCGATCCACGGCATCGTTATGGTCACAACCTGCAGTTCTATTATGCTAAATGGCTTCATTGTCAGAGTGGACAACCCTTTTTCTATTGGTAAACATTCTTTGACAAAAACTTTGAAGCATTATTAATAAAATTCAGGTTTTCTAGAGGCTAATTTTTTTTTTATGTAAAACAGGTTGGATATAGGAGAAGGAAAGGAAGTAAATCTTGTTGAACAGTGCCCCAGATTGAAACTTCAACAGCAGTGTATCAAGTACTTGGGTCCGGTGCGTCTTTAAAACCAATCGTTCTTTATTCACATAATTTGTATAATTTATGGAATGTTGAATCATCTGCTTGTTTTTCTTTCAGCTGGAAAGAATAGCATATGAAGTTGTTGTGGAGGATGGGAAGTTCATGTACAAGCTATCCAGGGAACTTCTCCACACGACCGGAGTCAATAAGCATGTGAAGTGGATATTTGTTCTCAGCACCTCTAAAGCCTTGTATGTTGGCAAGAAACAGAAGGGTACATTTCAGCATTCAAGTTTCTTGGCTGGAGGAGCCACATCGGCTGCTGGAAGATTGGTTGTCGAAAATGGGATCCTAAAGGTACAAGTCACAGAACTTGTAGAATTTTCATTCTTCTTTTCACTCTTGAGTTCTTACTATTTAAGTGGCTTGTCTTCAACCTTGAAAATGTTCGTTTAACGATGACTCATCTTGTTTTGAACAGGCAGTTTGGCCTCACAGTGGTCATTATCGTCCCACGGAAGAAAACTTTCAGGAATTTATTTCCTTCCTTACAGAAAACAATGTCAACCTCACTGATGTAAAGGTGAGAATTGGAAAACAAAGTTCTAACATGTTCTTTTCTGGTGAAATAAGTGCAAAGTTTGACATGTTTCTTTTTTATTAAATTCAGATGAGTCCAGATGATGAGGAAGACAATGGACTAAAAATGCAGAAGAGCAGTCTTCATGTTCGATTCGGCTCAACCGAGGAGGATTGGGCTCAAAAGTTCAGTGGTGGTCCAGATGATGGCATTGCAGAGATCTTTGCTGAAGAAATGACTGGCAAGAAATCAGAGTTGCCAGATCAAGAAACGTCGTCGACTGCCAAACTGTTCGAACCAAAGAGATCAATCAACCTGAATAGAAAATTAACCAATCTTCACATACCAGATAGGGGTAACCTGATTGAGAAACTCGAGATGGAAAACCAAGTAATGAGATCTGAAACATTCGTTCCGGAGTCAGATACCGAAGCTCCAAAGAAAAACTTTTTAGAAGAGCTAAATGGAAGTTGTGAAGTAGAGATCATCCCTGATGAATCAATACTGAAAAGAATAAACTCACACAAAGAAACAAAATCATATCAACTGGGAAGGCAGCTATCTTGCAAATGGACAACTGGTGCAGGCCCTCGAATCGGGTGTGTTCGTGACTATCCAGTCGAGCTTCAGCTCCGAGCCTTGGAGCAGGTGAGCTTGTCACCAAGAAAGGTGGCTGCTCGGTCCGAATTTCAATGCTCGCCTCGGATTGCCAGTATGTTGAGCCCAAGAGTGTCTAGGCCAATTGACATGATTCACCAAAGCAATACACAAACTTCTTCTCCTTTGTTCAAGGGAACATCAGCAGCAGACATTGGTAATGACAGTTGATTCCTAATTATTCTATTCATTTATTATTTGTGGATAGAAGAAAATATGATACAAATATTTGTTATTCTTTTCTTCTTAAGTGTACATAAATCTTTGTACTGATGATCAATGTTTCTTTTGAGAAATGAGATGTATGAAGTTATACATCATGAAATTATACCTAGAAGCAGATAGATAACACAGGCATATGGCTATAACTAGCCATTAATTTTACAATATGTATTGTTTCCTTGAATGATATTATAATTTTGAGTTCCTCTTTGCCTTTTCTGTATTAGATTTTTTAATCTCACTATTAAATCAAAGAGTAAGAAAAAACATTAAAACCAAAACAACTAACACAACTGGTAAAAACATTATAATTTTGATCCATAGACCACAAATTCAAACTTTCATCCTCAAATTTTCAAATTTGAATCCAAATATTTGTTGAACATAAAAAAAAAAGAAGACTTAAAAGTGCTTAATTTAGTATTTGGTGTAAAGGTTTTGAGGGATGAAAATGGATAAGAGATTGATACTCTTGTTTGAAGCAAGTTTGATGAGTTAAAAGAATGAGAATAAGTTATTTCTCAGCATTTTTATACCATTCTATAGGTCTTTTACTCCTTCCCAAATCGGTGAGAATAAGTAATTCCTAAGTATCTTATTCTTAGACATCTTTTATCCATTGACATCAAATCATATAGCACTTAGAAGCTGTTTGGTCGAAAGTTTTATTGTTGTGTGAAAATAAACCTAGGCAATTAAACACACACATGTTTCTATAACTAATTTTTAACTTAGATAAATAAAATATACAACTTTAATGGCTCTATGGGGTTTTGTCCTATGTCTAGGTGAAAAAAAAAAAAAAATTAAAAAAAATAAAATTAAGTTTTATTTTTAGATACTTTTTCTAGATTGTTTTTATGAAAATATGTGTTCAATTTAACTTTTTCAATATTGAATTCCACACAAGGGCATGATAACTTAAGTTATCATTTTAAGCTAACAATGAAACTTAAACTTAATAAAAACAACTGGATAAGCAGTGAGCTAAATACTTAAGAGTACAGTGGATCTCACTTTCTATTTAGGTAACCACATATTTAATCTCCAAAAAGAAATTTAACTCGAGATTTTAATATGCACAAGGATACTCACCGAGTAATAATATAGTTAAAAGGCCTTGGCAGAGTATCGTTCTTAGAGAATCGATTTTCAATTCTTTTAGGTATTAAGAGATCGTTCTAATTTTATCTAGGAAATCGAACTATGATAAGAATTAATCCAATCTAACCCTAGAAAAATAAATAAAGAGCAACAAATAGGGCAAAACTAAACAGAAACACGTCATTGGGTATGACTTCGTTAATGGATTGATTGAACTAATTGTTTAACTCTTAGATTGATTCAATGACAATTATAGACCTAGAAGTCTAATATCCATGTATCCTCTTTCGTGCTTAACCCTTTTGAACACTTAATCATCAATTCATCTTCATGCAATTAAGTAATTAGGTGCAGCAATAGGACCCTTAATTATTGATATCTATTACTCTCGTATCACTTGCGATCATATTTGAATAACACTATAGCACATTAGATCTAACCTAATGCCCCTCCTATCAAGCAAGACATCAAGTAAATATCATTAAGGTCAATTGTCCAAAAGCTTTAAGAACAAACATGCTAGAATAATGAATGCATTAAACAATCCAAGAAACAATGAAAGTAGTTTATAACATCCATAACTACATCAAAACCCTAAGAAACATGAACTCAACAACTTAGGGATACGATACAAACATAGACAATTCACATCGTAATCAAATATAGAGAAATCAAAGGCCAAAGAGGGAAAGAGAAGCAAGACGAGCTCTTGACTGTCGTCTTCAAGCTTAAGATTATCCTCCAACGATCTCCTTGATTATCAAACTCTTCGAAAGCTCAAGCCACCACCTTTGCCCAGAAATTGGCTCATGTTTGTCTCCATGGAGGCCCTAATCGAACTCCCATTATAAAAGACGATAAAACACAAATATACATACAAAACTCAATGGCAAGGCAGTGTAGGGCTGCGATTTCCTTATAGCACTACGACGCATGTGTAGAGCGTCGCATCACTGCCTTATTCTTCACTCTCAGGTTTGAAGCGCTGCAGTGCCCCGTGGGCGCCTTTTTCAGCCCTTTTTTACCTCTAAAAAAACCTAGATCAAACTTTGACCTTCTTTAGGGTGTTTTCGTCATTTTTCTCTATTGTTAGCTTGTTCTGGTGCAAAGTCTCGGTTTCAACAAATTCAACTAAGAAAAGTATCAATGAACACAAATTATCAACAAAATCAACCAAATTCTAAACTTAAGAAAGTACTTTTTGAGTGCTTTTTAGATTTTTAATGAAATAAAACTGAAAAAAAAGTAGAGAAAAGAACTTGGAGGAGAAGAAATTGAATTCATTAAGTAAAAAAGAATGAGTACACTAGACTATAGATGAAAAGAAAGTAATACAAATAACTTAAATGATTATAGACAACAATGAAAACTAAATATAAACCATAAACATGAGATGGAAAAAAGTAAATGCACATAAGAATGAAAAACTATAAAAACCTAGTGTATTTCTCTAACTTACTCAACATTTTTCAATAAGTGTTTACATATTTCTTTTTTTAAACAAGTGTCCGAAAGATGTTGAAAAATATTAAGGAACTTAGAATAGTGGCTGAAAATAAAATATCTCTAAAGCTAATTAATTGTAGGAATTTGAATGGGTTGAAAATAGAGCTTAGAGCCATCTTTTATAGACTTCTAGAACTAGAATTTCTATCGATATCCGTATAAGAAACCTTAGTTGGTCAATATTTCATGATTTGAAAAAAATTATCGATTAGGTTCAAATATAGCTGCATTTTAAGCGTATTTCTCATGTTGCCTAAGTTTCTACCTTCTTAAATTTAGCCTACTTTTAAGTTTTAAGAATATTTTTTAAAATTTAGAAACAACAAATGAAATTAATGAAGGGTTTTCAACATAAAAGGCCTTAAGATAAGACCTATTTTACGTTATTGTCTAAAACATTCCATTTTTTACAAAAAAAAAAAAGACCTTACTTTCATATTCTCATTAATATCAATGGTTATTTACAATTTAATCTCCACTTATATTTTATATAAATCAAGAAATAAATAAATAAACAAACCTAGGTTTTTGTGTATCCCTCCCTCATGCATAGTCTAGAAATTTGTGTATCCTCAATCTCATCAATCTCCATCTCAAAACTCTAGTCATTCCATCTTCTTCAATCTCTCTCTCAAAACACACTCTCTCAAGACTCTCTCTCTCATCTTTCCGGCTGCCGCCTCCCTCCCTCCCTCGGACCACCCTAACACCGTCGATGATGCCGTTCTCATCGTTCAACACGTCGTCCGCCCTCTCGCCGTTCAAGTTTCGGCCGCCGTCGTGGTTGCCGTTCAAGTTTCGGCCGCCGTCGTGGTCGTCGTTCAAGTTTCAGTCGCCGTTCAAGTTTCCACCGATAGTGAATTTTTTTTCTCGATTTTTTTCGACCAAACTTCTCCGGTCTCACTCCAACTTGCGCGCCGCCAAGATCTCGCACCTGTCACCCATCGTCGTCGTCATCGTGGATTTATATGTATTTTTATGTTTTTTCAATATATAAATATATATATTTGTTATTGATATATAGACTGATTTTTTGATATATACTGTGATATATATCTTCAGTTTTTTTACTGATACTTTTTGTTTTATGATATATACACTAATATATGTTGAATATTAAGCTCATTTGAGATTTATATACCATGATAGATAGCTTTGTTTATTTGAAAATCATTAGGGAGCTTTGGTTAAATTTACTTAAATCGAATTTAGTCAATCTTACTAGTATATTTCATATATTGGTTAGAACATTTGCAAGTATATAATCATTTTCGATATATAGATTATTTTTTCGATGTATATTGTGATATATATCTTCAATTTTTTATTGAGACTTTCTGTTTTATGATATATACAATATTATATGTTGAACATTAAGTTCAATTGAGATTTATAAATCATGTTAGATGGAATCTAAACTATAGTATATATGAGATAATAACGCAAAATACAAATGAAATTAAAATAAACAAGGAACTATAATAGACAAATTCAAATAAGATAAACCATCATATAAAAATTGCATTAGAGTGACATATATATCAGACATTCGGTGAATATATTACAAGCACACATGAGCGTTGCCTAATTAGAAGTGTATACATATCGGAATACTTTAGATATATACGAAATAAACACTGGACTATTACATGAAAACAAATAGAACTCAAAATAAACTGTTAAATATATTACATAATATCAAAAAGCAAACATTAAATAATAACAAACAATATCAAAAAAATGATTGATACGTGAAAAGGAAAAAAAAATATTAAATACATTTTCTCTCTCCAATTGAGAATAAAAAAAAAATATTAAATTTTTTTTCTCTCCAATTGAAAATGAGAAGAAAATATAAATGCATTTTCTCTCCCCATCATATATTCACTTTTTCTCTCCATCATTCAGAAAATTTTGAAAATAGGAAAAATAATATTAAAAAGATTTTCTCTCCAATTGAAAATGGGAAGAAAATCATATTAAATGCATTTTCTCTCTCTATCATAAATTCACTCTCTCTCCATCATTAACGGAACTTTGAAAATAGGAAAAATACATATAAAATTCAGACATAAAAATAATAAAAAGGGTAAATTTGTCCGAAAATAACAGTATTTCATGAAAAAATTCAAATTTAAAGACATTTTTAAACTATAAGCCCAAAAAAGATCATTTATGTAAAAATCTCATTGGGTTATATAGGCCCATATAGTTTTCTATTGGGCTTTGCCTTGGCCCAACAGCAGGGAAGTCTTTCATCTCACCTTCCTCACAAGCGAACAAAACAAGCTATTGAAGAGTGAAATTGCAGAGCTACAACAGCGAAGCCACGCGATCAGGATTCTGCTTTCAATCGGATTAGTTTTCCAAAATCTCATTCATAATCTGATTTCCTGCCCAACAATTCTGGAACATTCTTCGTCTCAATCCTTCTCTGGGAAGGCTACAAGGAATTTTGATCCCAAAGATTCTCAATCCTTCACAACTATTTCCCCTTCGTCCCCTCCTCCATGGCCAAACTCCGATATCGCGGAATTTATTGCTTCCGACCTCCGTCATCTCCCGTAATAACTACTCCACTCTCTTTTTTTCTTTTGATCCTTTACCTGTCTGCTTCTGAGTTCTGTTCTGTCATTTGAGTGTTTCAGCTTCGAGATGGAGCTCCATGGAGCACCTGGACAAATTTCTTCTCATTTCTCAGTTCTTTCGATCCTATGATCGAGGTAAATCCGCCATTGCAGGTTTCTCTTTCGCTCTATGTTGGTTTTTGCTGTTTTCACTTCTCTTTCTCTTTGATATTGGTTCCATGGCAATGTGCACTGCTAGTTTCTGAAGTTGGGTCTGTGCTTGATGCTGTTTTTTCTGTCTGTTTTTGAAGTCCCACTATAGTTACTTGCTGGAATTTGGTTAATTAGGCCAAGCATTTTAATTCTTTTTCAAATTCCAAAAAGTTCAAAACTTGGCTTGGTTTTTTGGAGGAGCAGTTGCTCAAAATATTTTTAGTAGATATAGTATAATGCACTATATCACTAATAAGAGTCTATAAACGATAGGGTCTATCACTCATAGATTTTGCTATATTTATAATTATTTACAAATATATATATAGAGTACAATAAGGAGAAACACAAAAAAAAAAAAAAAAAAAAGAGTTGAAACCCAAACGAGAGGGAACAATTACATCCGATAAAGATAAAAAGCAGACGAGATGAAAAGAAGATGTAGAATCAAATGTTGGATAGGAACAAAAGTAGATGGCCCCAAAAACCTAACACCCCTTTACAAAAAACAATCAAGGAGGAAGTTAATAAGCATAATCATGTTGATGACGACCTTTCTCCGATAAAATCTTTAGCTTTTTTGTCATATGATATAGAGCTTTCAAGATTTCAAAGCTTTCTTAGCCCCCTTTTTTTCTTGGTTGATAGTCGGTTGGATTGCTTACGAGCTGGATCGCCTTAATGCATAGTCCAAGTTCTCTAAACCATGAAGCCAATGCCATCAAATGTGGAGTGGGATTGAAAGACTCAAAACTTGTTTGTGGTAAAAAATCATACCATTCATCTCCCGGATGTTCATGTAGAGAGTGAGGCGAATATCACATGGGGCTAGAAAGATAGGCTTTGGAGTCGATGTCGGAAGGAAGAGCAATGATGGCGGTGGAATGTTTATTACCAGGATGGAAAACAGTTTTTAAGATAGTAGAGGGTGGCACATAGCTAATGTTGATGTTTGTGGAAGATCCTGGGTTGTGATTGGTTGGGTGATCCAAAGATGGTGAAAGTTAAGGGTCTTTCAAAGAGGGCAGATCAAAGTTGTTGGTGAAGGTTAAGAAGCCACGATGTTGCTATACATTTAATTATTAGCCCAAAAAATTCTACCCATTGCAATTACCCTTTTTTAAAACACTCCTAAAAAGTACATAGTATACATAAAAAACAAAGAAATCAATAGATAAAATTTTCAAAAACCAAACACCAAACACCAAATGCTTATCGAATAGTGGAGCTCAAGAATCTGGTTTTCTTGATGAAATTGGTTTTTTTACCGTTCATGACCTATCTCACAATTCTTAGTTTCAAGGCCATCCTCAGTTCTACTTTTAATGGAAAATATACTGGTCTGTTTTGCTGTTATTTCGTTGTGGGCTTGAAAATTAAGGGAAACTCTCCTTGGACTTCAAGTTTGGCATTTATATCTTTCACTTCTTTGTTTTCTTATAAAGTATCCTTGGTATTGATTGTGCACGAATCTTTTTTTTTTTAGGGGGGGGATAAATTCTACTTGTTTGTTAAGAGATTGACTCTGTCTATTCCTTGAAGATTTATCACTTCATTTGTGTTTAATTTTTTTTATCTTATTCCTAGGAACTTCTTGTTACAGTAATAGTGTTCATCTTGGCTTTGCTGAACCATTTTTGCTAAAATGGGGGCTTTCTTTTCGTGTCCTTTGGCCGAATACACTGATACGAAAAATGGGGAAGAATCTGAATCTGTTACTGTGAAATTCATCCATTTTGGCGATGATGAAGTAAAAGCTCTAGAGCGATCCAGCAGTTCCAATAGTGGAATTTTGGAGCCTACGGAGCCTACAATAATCAAATCGGTGGATTTGGGGAGGACGGTGTTAGAATCATCTGTTAGGTTCAAAAGTAGAGATTTGGAGAAGATGACTTCAATGGAGACAACAGATATTCCTCAATGGGAGGAAGAGTTGAATGTTGTAGCTAATAGTCCAAAGAGCAAAGACATGGAGAATCAATCTCCTAAACCCGAGAGTCATGATGGGATCCAAACAATGATGGATCTCGTTCCAACAAATCTGGAGCACATGGCAGCAACTGAATTACAGAAAGTTTATAAAAGCTTCAGAACCAGGAGAAGGCTGGCTGATTGTGCCGTTCTTGCAGAGAAGAGTTGGTATGTGTGCTGGCTTGTGTCTTTGTTCTGAATCAAAATGGATCTTCTTTGATCTTGTTCTCAGTGGTTATCTTTGTTGCAGGTGGAAACTTTTGAATTTTGCTGAGCTCAGGAGGAGTTCCATATCATTTTTCGACATTGAGAAACACGAACCTGCCATTTCACGGTGGTCTCGAGCAAGAACCAGAGCTGCTAGGGTAAATTTCACCATGTTTTATTAGATATTGTCATGAACCTAACAAACATCTCAAGAGTATCTAACCATATGTTTTTAAAACACAGCAGGTTGGAAAGGGTTTGTCTAAAAATGACAAAGCTCAAATGCTTGCTTTACAACACTGGCTTGAGGCTGTTAAGTCTATTGGATTTGAGAAACAAAGTGTTACATTGGACCAGTTTTTGAATGTTAATTAGCTATTATTGATTGTAATTTATTTTTCTGATGCCAGATTGATCCACGACACCGTTATGGCCAGAACCTACAGTTTTATTATGATAAATGGCTTCATTGCCAGAGCGAACAACCCTTTTTCTACTGGTAAACATTAAACATTCCATGACCAAAATTTTAAAGCTTCCATGCTAAAATTCATGTTTTCTGGAAGCTAAAGGTTTAGAGTAAAACAGGTTGGATAGTAGGAAGCGTGGATATTGACATAGATGAGAGTTAAGACATGGACACAATGGCACTTTTTTTTCTTTTTTTTTTTTTTTAGAAAATCTAGGTTGGACATACTCCACAACAATCAGTTTACATAGAATATATATCAATTTTAATCCTAAAGAAAATTTGAAGTCAATATGGTTAAAAAAGCGAGGATGATATATTCCAGTCTCAAACTTTATTGAATTTTTTTTTGGTCATATTTTACTATTTATGCCCAACTTTTATGTCCCTTTATAGTACTTACTAATGAGCATTGGAAATGGGCCTAACAACAAACTTATATCGAGCTACAACAAGTATCTGACATTTGTTCAACAAGTGTCGAAGTATTTGACACGTGTTGAGCATTGACATATTAGTCAAACTAAAGTGTTTGTACTTCTTAGGTTGGATGTAGGAGAAGGGAAGGGAGTAGATCTTGTTGAAGAATGCCCCAGAGTGAAACTTCAACAGCAGTGCATTAAGTATTTGGGTCCAGTGAGCCTCTAAAACCTCCATTGAATTGTTATTTATTCTTTTAGTTCGTGCGTTACGGAATGTTGAATCATCCACATGTTTTTCTTTCAGTTGGAAAGAACAGCCTATGAAGTTGTTGTGGAGGATGGGAAGTTCATTTACAAGCAATCTGGGGAACTACTTCACACGACCAGAGTCGATAAGCACGAGAAGTGGATATTTGTTCTCAGCACCTCTAAAGCCTTGTATGTTGGAAAGAAAATGAAGGGTAAGTTTCACCATTCGAGTTTCTTGGCTGGAGGAGCCACACTGGCTGCTGGGAGATTGGTTGTTGAAAATGGCATCCTACAGGTGCAAGTCGCGGAGCTTGTATTTATTTTCTTTCATTCTTTTCCCACTAGAATTCCTACTACTTGAATGGCTTATATCTTCAACCTTGAATCTGTTTGTTTATTGTTTAACAACAGTTTCTCGTCTTTCTAAACAGGCAGTTTGGCCTCATAGTGGTCATTACCGTCCCACAGAAGAAAACTTCCATGAATTTATCTCCTTCCTTACAGAGAACAACGTTGATCTCACTCATGTGAAGGTTAGAATTGGAGAACTCAGATCTATGATGTTCTTTCTAGTGAAATCAGAGCATAATTTACATGTTTCCTTTTTTCATTAAATTTAGATTAGTCCACGTGATGAGGAAGACAATGTACTACAAATGCAAAAGGGCAGTCTTCATGTTCAAAAAGGCTCGTCAGAGGAGGATTGGATTCAACAATTGAGTGGTGGTTCGGATGATGGTGTTTCAGAGATTGTTGCTGCAGAAACGATTGGTGGAAAATCAGATTTTCCAGAGCAGGAAAAATCGTCAAGTTCAACCATCAAAACGTTCGAGCCAAATTGGCCAATCAATTTGAGTACAAAATTAACCAATCTTCACATACCAGATAAGAGTAAACCGATCCTGAAACTCAAGATGGAAAACCAAGAAATGAGATCTGTAATGTCTGCTTCAGAGTCAGATACCGAAGCTCGGAAGAAAAACTTGTTAGAAGAGGAAAATAGAAGTTGCGAGGTAGAGATCATTCCTGATGAATCAATACTGAAAAGAATAAACTCACACAAAGAAACAAAATCATATCAATTGGGAAAGCAGCTATCTTGCAAATGGACAACTGGTGCAGGGCCCCGAATCGGGTGTGTTCGTGACTATCCGACCGAACTTCAGCGCCGAGCATTGGAGCAGGTGAGCTTGTAGCCAAGAAAGGCGAGACTGCTCTGTCCCAAGGGTGTTCAATTGATATGATTCACCAAAGTACTACAGTCTTCTTCACCTTTGTTCAAGGGAACATCAGCAGCAGACATTGTTAATGAGGAGGTGAATTCCTAATTATTCTATTGATTCATTCTTTGTGGATAGAATAAAATATAATACAAATCTTTGTACTAATGATCAATGTTCTAAACATGAAATTATGTTAAGAAGCAGATCTGAGATGCACATGTATGTAGCTATAACTGGCTTCTGATTTTACAGGATGTATTGGATTTTCTTTACATGATATTATAATTTTGAGTTCCTCTTTACCCTTTCTGTATGTTATTTTTATTCTCTCTCTATTAAATCATAGAGTGGAGAAGAAAGAAGAACCATTATCACCAAAACAACTGACAATCAACAACATTTCAACCAAGAAATGATGGAGACAAGAAAGAGGGAGTGCTCAAGCAAGTTTTTCTTAAATTTATATAAACTTAGGTAACATTGTTAACAGTTAATACTTGTTGAGAAAAGTGTTTAGACTGGTTTGTGATGTCTACTATTTCAGATTTTTCCCTTGGAAAATCTTTTTTTTTTTTCTTCTATAAATTGGTGAAAAACATGAAAAAATTCTTTTTAAAATTAGTTATTGTAACAAATTATCAATTAAAACTTAAGCTTTCATAAGTGAATTGAGACTCACCGATAGGATTTTTTTTACTACACGATTTTCACATGTGTATAAGATTTCTTTAAATGATCAAATATTCACCAACATGATCAAGTACATTTAACGTCCTTTTTAAGTAACCAAATATTCATTGGTCTAATTATAACTCAATTAGTTAGCTTTTTTTTTTTTTAAAAAAAAAATACATGTGTATATTAAGAGTTTTAATATAAAAGGTTCAAATCCCACCACCCTAGTTACAATAGGATGAAATATCATTATTATCCTTTTAAAAAGTTTTATTCTTCATTCTCTCTCTATTTATTTATTTTATTTTTTTAGTACAATTGGGGGTGAAAGATTCAAACTACATATTTGTTAGGCATTAACACATATTACATGTCAGTTGAACTACACTTGCTTTGACATCCTTCATTCTGTCTTGGTCTCTCTCACGTGCTTATCTCTCAAATTCGCACAAACATCTCTTTATCTCTATTGCACGCAAATCTTAAATTACATAATGTGTGATGCTTTATTTTATTTTTGAAGTTTTGTTCTATGTTTGAGTGCTTATCATAGTATTAAATTTTCATTGATATGACAATATTTCTATTGATATTTTTACGTTTCCATGGGTTCGATATCGATGCGAGTGGTGAATCGATATTTCCATTATATCATAGAAAAATTCACTAAACATAAAAAATAAGCATCAAAATGCTACTAATATAAATATAATATAATATTAGGCACGTTTACTTATTTAAAAAAAAAATAAAATGTTTATTTACTAATTTAATTTTTTTTTTAATTTTTTTTAGAAATATCCATCAAAATCGATATTTTCATCGAAATTTTTATAAAATTAAGACCTCAATATTTCCACCGACATTGATATTTTAAATCTTGGTGTGCTTATATTGAGAATGCAAACAAAGTTTCGAATTGGTTTAAACAAGGGGAAGTCGTGGGTGAGAATAACTATCACTACTTGTGTGAGGTTTTTTTGGTAAACCAAAAGCAAAGTAGGAAGCTTATGCCCAAAGTGAATAATATCATATCATTTCTAGATTAAAATTTACAATATCAAACTATTGTAAAGATGTTTGGAGGTTTATCGATAAGACTGCATAACAATGTGAGATTAAACATAATTCAAGACAAAAGATTTTCTAAGAGTATAGTCAATTTGAAATCAAACCCTACATACACATATGTACAAAATAATATAAGAAAAAGAAAACAAAATATGATAGGTTAATAATGAAGGTTAATAAGAAATATTAGAAAAATATTTTAAAGTAATGATCATAAAGAATCAAATTAAAATTAATCCAAATAAATAATTATTTAATTATTAAATAAAACAATAAATAATCAATTATAATTATTGAGAAATGAATTTTTGTGCTAACTTAATTTAACTAATCCTAGTTTATTAATTAAATATATTTAAAAAATGATTAGCTAATTAATTAATGATTTATGTAAATAAGTAATTCTAAATTTTTATTTGTAGAAATAAATTGTTGGGTTATTTCACATATGAGTGAAAGCCCAATAAGGCCTAAAGTTGGGCTTTGTAGGTTTTATTTTAAATCTAACAGCCGCCTGTCAATAATAATGCATGCAGACCGAAAAGAAGAAAAACGGTAGAAAATTTTGAAGAAAATCTATTTCTACCAGCCATCTGTTTCAGCCATTTGGGGATCAATCTGTGGTCCGATCGAGCTGAATTTTTGACAGCGTGTTCTTGACACGGGGGTCTTCAATCTGGATGGTGGAGATTTTGTTTGGAGCTATCTACAATAAGATTCCAGTAGATAGTTGTTTAACTCTCATAGTGAGATCTTTCTTATTTACTCTTCATTATTCTTGCCGTTTGTTGCCAAGATTGTAAGTCTTGAGATATATATTGTGTATGCCTCTAGTTGTGACTAGGGAGAACTCGTTTGTACCCATTATCGATTATAGTGGAGTTTTTGGCTTCAGTCCATGGTTTTTTACTCTTCACATCGAGGAGGTTTTTCCACGTTAAAATTGCTTGTGTCCATTGTTTGATAATTATTATTTATTTCTAGTTGATTAATATCCTATTAAGTTCGCACAAGAGGGGATAATTGATCCGCGTTAAATAGTGTTTATCCCAACAAAGTGGTATCAGAGCATTGGTTAAATCAATTGAGTTTTTCCTTGTGTTGAATATGGATACTAGTTCAGCTAAGATGGTTACCCTTAATGGGTCAAATTATCAAGTTTGGAAAAGAAAAATGGAAGATATTTTATATGTGAATGATTTGCATCTTCCAGTTTTTTCTGAAGAGAAGCCTGACGATAAAACGAAAAAGGAATGGGAATTATGTCATAGGAAAGTGTGTGGGATTATGAGACTTTGGGTAGAAGATAATTTTCTAAACCATATTAGTGAAGAAACTGATGCACGAACTATGTGGAACAAGCTTGAGTCGCTATGTGCCCCAAAAATTGGTAATAATAAAATGTTTCTGTTCAAACAAATGATGGCGTTGAAGTATCAAGATGGAACACCCATGTTAGATCACTTAAATACATTCCAAGGTATCATTAATCAGTTATCTAGAATGAATATCAAGTTTGAGGATGACATACATGGGTTATCGGTCCTTGGTACATTGCCGGATTCGTGGGAGACATTTAGAACTTCCTTATCGAACTCAGCCCCAAATGGAGTACTGAGTATGGACTTAGTAAAAAGTAGTGTGTTAAACGAGGAGATGAGAAGAAATTCATAGGGCTCTTCTTCACAGTCAGAAGTTCTCATTACTCAAAGAAGGGGGAGGAGTAAGAGTAAAGGTCCGACGGGTAAAGACAGAAGCAGCAAAAGTAAAAGTGGCCGGTTTGCAAATGTGGAGTGTCATTATTGTCATGTGAAAGGGCATATAAAGAAGCATTGTCGGAAATTTAAAAGAGAAAATAAAAATGATAAAGGTAAGGATAAGAAGAATGATGATGATGATAGTGATGCAAACACAATCACTGTAGCCACTGAAAATTTTTACATCTTATTCGATGGCAATGTTATAAATCTTGCTACACAACAGAGCAGTTGGGTGATTGATAGTGGCGCCTCAGTTCATACTACATCAAAGAGGGATTTCTTTGCATCCTATACACCTGGTGATTTTGGCAGTGTTAGGATGGGTAATGATGAATCAGCTAAAGCAGTTGGCATCGGTGATGTACACTTGGAGAACAAGAATGGTTCTAAGTTTATTTTGAAGAATGTGAAACACATTATTGATATTCGCATGAATTTGATTTCCACAGGTAAGCTTGATGATGAAGGTTTCTGCAATACCTTCTATAATGGTAAATGGAATCTTACTAAAGGCTCTATGGTGATAGCTAAGGGAGAGAAATGTTCCTCACTGTATTATATGGAAGCTAAGATCACTAATTGTGATATAAATACAGTGGATGATGAAGCGAGTGTTGAGTTTTGGCATAAAAGACTCAGTCACATGAGTGAAAAGGGTTTGAAGATATTAGCCAAGAAAAATCATCTTCCTCATATAAAGAATGCACCCCTAAAAAGGTGTCCTCATTGTTTGACAGGGAAAGTAGAAAAGAGTTACTTTTAAGTCATCTCAGCATTCAAGAAAACCAAATGTACTAGACTTGGTATATTCTGATGTGTGTGGTCTTATGAAAACAAAAACACTTGGAGGTGCGTCATATTTTGTGACGTTTATTGATGATCATTTAAGGAAAATATGAGTTTATACCTTAAAGACTAAAGATCATGTGTTACAAGTGTTTAAACAGTTTCATGTCCTTGTTGAGAGGGAAACTGGCAAAAAGCTGAAGTGTATTAGGACTGATGATGGAGGTGAGTATTGTGGGCCTTTTTTATGAGTATTGCATAAATCATGGTATTCGACATCAAAAGACACCTCCTGAGACTCCTCAGTTAAATGGGATAGCTGAGAGAATGAACAGAACACTGGTTGAGAGAATGAGATGCTTGCTTTCTGAGTCACAGTTATCGCAATCGTTTTGAGGTGAAGCATTGAATACAATTGTACATGTTTTGAATCTCACGCCATGTGCTCCTTTGGGATCAGAAGTTCCAAACAGATTATGGTCAAATAAGGATATATCTTATGATCACCTGCGTGTCTTTAGTTGTAAAGCTTTTGTTCATGTTCCTAAAGATGAGAGATCAAAGCTTGATGCGAAGACTAGACCATGTGTGTTTCTTGGCTATGGCCAAGATGAGTTCGATTATAGACTATATGATCCAGTACAGAAAAAGCTCATAAGAAGTCGAGATGTTGTATTCGTAGAAGACCAAACAATACTAGACATTGAGAAGACAGATAAAACAGAGTCTGAGTATAGTGATGATCTGATTGATTTGAGTTCAGTTTCTTTGACACAACCTTCTACACAGATAGAAAATGAGGTTCAGAATGAATAGTTTGTTGATACAGATGGGGGTTCTGAGTAGGTTAAGGCAGATGACAGCATTCATGAACAGTTGTCAGAAATAGAAGTTCCTACAGATGTTTCACTCAGGAGATATGTCAGAAATTGACGTTCGTCAACAAGATATTCAACTGATGAATATATGTTATTGACTAACGGGGGAGAACCTGAGAGTTATGAAGAGGCCACAGGAGATGAGCACAAAAGAGAGTGGATTGATGCAATGAAAGATGAGATGAAATCTTTACATGAGAACCACACTTTTGAGCTTGTGAAATTGCCTAAAGGAAAAATCGCACTGAAAAATAAGTGGGTTTATAGAGTGAAACAGGAAGAACATACCTCAAAGCCGCGTTACAAAACGAGATTGGTCGTCAAAGGATTCAGTCAGAAGAAAGGTGTCGACTTTGATGAAATTTTTGCACCAATTGTCAAGATGTCTTCTATACGTGTAGTTATGGGTTTGGCAGATAGTCTTGACTTAGAGATTGAGCAAATGAATGTTCAGACTGCATTTCTTCATGGGAATTTAGATAAAAAAAAAAATCTATATGGAACAACCAGAGGGTTTTGAACAGAAAGGCAAAGAGCATCTGGTGTGTAAACTGAAGAAAAGTCTTTATGGGTTGAAACAGGCACCAAGGCAGTGGTACAAGAAGTTTGAATCAGTTATGAGGGAGCAAGACTATAATAAGACTACTTCTGATCACTATGTTTTTGTTCAAAAATATTCTAATGATAATTTTGTTATATTATTGCTTTATGTTGATGATATTTTGATTGTTGGCAGGAATGTTTCGAGAATTGACAGGTTGAAGAAACAGTTGAGCAAATCCTTGGCCATGAAGGATTTGGGGCCAGCAAAGAAATTTCTTGGAATTCGAATAGTTCGAGATAGAGCATCCAAGAAGTTGTATATGTCACAGGAGCAATACTTGGAGAATGTGCTTGAGCGTTTCAACATGAGTAAAGCAAAACCGGTCAGTTCTCCTTTATCCAGTCACTTCAAACCAAGTAGCAAACAGAGTCCTTCTACAGATAAGAGAAGGAAGATATGAGCAAGATCCCATATGCTTCACCAGTTGGGAGCTTGATGTACGCCATGGTATGTACTAGACCTGATATTGTTTACGCTGTTAGTGTTGTTAGTCGTTTTATGTCCAATCCAGGAAAACAGCATTGGGAGGCAGTAAAGTGTATCATGAGATATTTGCAAGGCACGTCTAGTTTGAAGCTCACATTTGGAGGTGGAAAACAAGTACTTGCTGGTTACATTGATTAAGATATGACAGGAGATCTAGACAATCGAAAGTCTACTTCCGGTTATTTGATGACATTTGCAGGTGGTGCAGTGTCTTGGCAGTCAAGGTTGCAAAAATGTGTTGCACTTTCTACAACTGAAACAAAGTATATTGCAGCAGTAGAGGCTTGTAAAGAGATGTTGTGGATGAAGCGCTTTATACAGGAGCTTGGCTTCAAGCAACAAAGATATATGATATACTACGATAATCAGAGTGTTATTCATCTTGGTAACAATGCTACATTTCATTCCAGAACAAAGCATATAGAAGTGAGATATCCCTGGACGAGAGATGCTTTGAATGATGAATTGTTTGAGCTTGAGAAGATACATACAGATCATAATGGGTCCGATATGTTGACAAAGAATCTACCAAGAGAGAAGCTTGAGTTTTGTTGTTCCACTGTAGGAATGGCAAGTCCCTATACATCGTGAAATAGGGGGAGATTTGTTGGGTTATTTCACATATGAGTGAAAGCCCAATAAGGCCCAAAGTTGGACTTTGTAGGTTTTATTTTAAACCTAACAGTCGCCGGTCAATAATAATGCATGCAGACCAAGAAAAAGAAAAACGATAGAAAATTTTGAAGAAAATCTATTCAGCGTGTGACACGAGGGTCTTCAATCTGGACGGTGGAGATTTTGTTTGGAGCTATCTACAATCAGATTCCGATAGATAGTTGGTTGACTCTCATAGTGAGATCTTTCTTATTTACTCTTCATTATTCTTGCCGTTTGTTGCCAAGATTGTAAGTCTTGAGATATATATTGTGTATGTCTCTAGTTGTGACTAGGGAGAACTCGTTTGTACCCATTATCGATTATAGTGGAGTTTTTTACTTCGGTCCGTGGTTTTTTACTCGTCACATCGAGGAGGTTTTTCCACGTTAAAATTGCTTGTGTCCATTGCTTGATAATTATTATTATTTCTAGTTGATTAATATCGTATTAAGTTCGCACAAGAGAGGATAATTGATCCGCGTTAAATAGTGTTTATCCTAACATAAATTTAGTAGATATTTTAATAGATTATTATTGATTTATGAAAATAAATAATTATATTAATATTGTTGAATTAATATAAATTAATTAATTAACTATATTCAAAATGAAATTATATATATCATAAAAAACAAAAAAAGAGGAGAAAAAAAAAATCCACAGTTTTAGATGGAAAAAGAAAACACGTCTTTGAAGAAAAAGAGGATGCTTGTAAATAGCTTATTCTCAGTAAAGTGTTAAAACTGTGTAACAAACATGAGTTTTACTTATTTGTGTCAATTTCCATCCAGAAAATACTCCAACTAAACGACTCCTAAATGTATGCATTTTAGAAGAGTGGATAATTATTCTTTCCATTTATACCTCAAATATATACAAATGATTCAGCTTCCAAACGAAGTCGTGTGACATAAAAAAAATGCACCACTTTGTGTGTAATTATCTCAACACGAATAGTTGTAATTGTGATGGAAAAAATAATAATTACAAAAAAAAATATAAAGACAAAATAAAGATGTAAAAATTATAGATAGTGTATATATAGATGAGATTCTTTTCCTCTATAATCTTTAATGTGCCAAAATGGAAATGTGGGCTTTCGCATTGGGCCTTGCCTTGGCCCAACTGCAGAAAAGTCCAGCCAAGAGAAACCAAAGGAGCCACGAAACAACCTTCACTTTCCTCAGAAACACAAAACAAAACGAGCTTAGAAGAAGGAGATTGCAAAGCAAGAAGAACAGTCTTCGGAATTCTGATTTCAATCGGATTTAGCTTCTAAAATCTCAACTCCTAATCTGTTTTTCGTGGGAGCAATTATGGAAGATTCTTCCTCTCAATCCTTCTTCAGGAAGCACTGGGAAGGCTACAAGGAATTTTGGTCCGAGAGATTCTCCATCCTCGACAACTATTCCCCCTACATCCAGCGCCAGACCCCTCTTCCTCCGTGGTCTTCCTCCGATGTCGAGGAATTTATTGCTTCCGACCCCGTTCATGGCCCCGCTGTAATTCATCCCTTCACTTCCTTTCTTCTTTTACTCCTTTTACTGCCTGCTTTTGAGTTCTCTTCTGTCACTCACTGTTTTGATTTCTTGATCGATGCATGATGGGGTTCGTGGATTTTGCTGTTTCTTGAATCCCACATTTAAATTGGCCTTTGAGTGGGCGAACATTTCCAATTTCAGATTTTTGCTTAGATTTGTATATCTGAAATTAAATGTGTTCATTTACATTTTTGTATGGAGATTAGGAAATAGAGTTTTTTTTTTTTTTTTTTCCTTTGAGTTTGGGATAATCTGAAATTTCCTTGCTCGATGATTGTTGATGTACAATGGCTTAAGTTATAATATAATATTGTGTGCCTTATCTTGTTTCCCTCCCCTTGTCCTGCGGTATTGCTATGAAATTACTTGAAGGAAATTATGAGTCAGGCCTTATACTTTTCAAGTCTACTGGTGATTCTTAGTAGGGAACTGGACCAAATATTTCCTTTTAGTATGGTTTTTATGATCAACAGTTGATCACTAAATGCTCCCCATTTTAGAAGCACTTAATATAGTGTCTTTTGAAATGCTTTTGAAATAATGTTTTCCCTTTTCTTGTCTTCCCATCATTCGTAATTGGAATATTATCATTCTTACAATCAAGTTAATTCATTTTATTTTAAGTCTTCTTTTCCTAGTTAGTGTTATTTTGCTGTTTGCCCTCATAACACATTGCAACTGCAATCTCGTTTCGCAGGGGTTGGAATCAATTGCCTTTTAATAAAGTACCTATTAACTGTATTGGTATCTGGTAGTTATCATTCTGATTAATAGGACCTTGTAGTGTATGTAGCAGTAGCACACCTGTTTTTTTGTTTTTTTTTTGATAAGAAACGAGACGTATATTATGCACCAGACCCCCACCAAAAAAAAAGCAGCCTAAAGGCAAGGGGGAAGAGAGATCCTCCTCCCACAGAAGACAGACAAGACAACTATAAGAGAGCTTTCCAGTTCATTTGGATCATGGAAAGTGTACCACACTGATTTGCCCGTGATTTTCCTGCCAAGACTTCTCTGCTCTTTGATTCTCTCTCTGGTTCAATTATGTTCTAGATTTGGTCGATCGTGGCCGATTAGTTCCCTTTTCACTGCTGTCTAACGTTCAGTTATAGGAATAATTTCCAGTTTATATTTAGTTATTATCTAGACTATTATACTGCCTGTAATGTTAAATAGATAGATCATGCCATCATGGAGATATTATATGTTCTCCCTTGCCTTCTTAAGTTCAACCACTTGACCTGGGTGCATGCTCTATTCTTTTTCTGTTAAGTGTTAAGTGTATTCCTACACATTCTTCCGGATGAAATTTCAATAATTACTTAAGCAGCATATCACCTTAAAGACAGGCGGGTTAAGCATGGTTGTCATTTTGTTTCACATTTTTCCAACATAGCGGAAAGGCAAAGGCAGATACCTCAACTTTCTGTTATTAAGAGTTCTTGCACATGCTTTTAGATTCCTCATTTATTAGCTTCTTATTATTTCTTTTTCAGTTGAAGACTGCTAGAGAAGCTGTAAACTTTGGTCTTACAGGAAGTGTTATTGGAGCTGTATCAACTGCAGGTGTTGCATGGAAATACTCAAAAAGTTTACATGGTATTCAACTGCCTTGTCTTTCCACTTAATTGCTTCATATCAGTAAATGAATACCAGTAGCTTTCAAACTATTGTTTTCTTTTACTTTACTACTGACATTGTAGTTGTAGCAGTTGTTTCTGCTTTTAGAATATTAAGTATAACATGGTTCAACGATTGTGGTTGTATCTCATCAATTCACATTCCTTTTCCTTATTTCCATTTCTATGCAAGTCCAATGTATTTCTCAACCAATGGAGCACATTTTTATTTTCATTGGCTAGAACCTTAGGTGGTACTATACTACACTTACAGCTCAAATAGGTCACGACTCACAAGGTTGGTTGACATGAATATATACTGGCTTAAGTCCATTCCTTGAATAGTATCATTTTTCAATTATTCAATCATGTTCAGTGTTAGTTAGATTAGTCAATATTTGATGCAACAAGATGTTATTTGGAACAAGTGATTTATTTAATAGGGTGATATTTTGATTAGTCTCAAGTTGAAACATGTAATGTCCTGTGGTAGAATACTGAGATTCTGAAGGCTCAAATTCTTGAGTTTCAATCCTAAAAGAGTTGAGGAGCTGGCTTTGTTTGTCAAAACCTTGATAATCTTTTTCTATGTTTAAATCTGCGTCCAAGCTTAACTAGCTTTTTAAAATGTTGACCATGAGCATGTGTTGTGTTCTATGTATAAAGATACATAAAATGCTCGTAAAATACTGGTGTGCTTACCCTCTAGCTGTGTTTTGACAGGCGCTGGGCTGTCGTTCCTGGCGGGAGGTGTATTCGGTTGGACTTTTGGCCATGAGATTGCAAATCATTGGTATCAACTCTACAGGGTGGACACCATGGGTGCACAAGTTAAGTTTATGGAGTGGTGGAGAAACAAGAATGAGGGACGTTTTTAAAACTCTGATTTTGCAGTTGAAGCAGCGCACACTGCAGCTGCCATCGAAAATAAAAATGTAAGTGCAACTTTGTTGAAATACAATGGTTGATTGGTTTGTTTTGTGCTGAACTCTTCCAACCTCTCAAGTTTAGAAAAGGACTGTATCCTTTTTTATCTTCTGGAAATGACTGATTAATTTGCAAGCTTGCAAGAAATGTAGTCATCTTTACCAAATATCTCCAATCCTGGGTGTGTGTTAGGGTCTAAGGCATGTCCAAAATGGATACACTTATTTTGTTGAAAGAATATTGGATAAATTATATATATAAGAAGGATAACCTTGAACTATGCCGGGTTAAAAAATGTCTATTCTTTTAAAAATTGCAATATTACTCTTGATCTTTTAAAAAGGTTTCAAAATCGTCCTTAGAGTAGTAGTTCGTTTGAATGTTGACAAAAATTGAAATTTGGAACCGTGTGGTGTGAAAATTGAGACTGTTGCACTGTTTCATATCATTTCCATTTCCACATAATACCATGTTTCAATTTTTGCTCAATATTTTACCCGTTCTTTATTCCAAGGGTAGTTTTGAAATGCTTATATTACATCAAAAGTTATTGTGACTTTTGAAAGAATAGGAGTATTTTTTAAACAAATGACCATTTGGAGGTATTTTTTTGTAATTTATCCAAGAATATATTTATATTAACTTAGAATACCGTCCCAGCCCCCTCTTTCCACAGATTTTTGTATTAATAATGTTTTAAATGACAAAACTGCTGAAAATATTTATCCGTGATAGACACTAATAGATATCTATCTGTATATATCAGTGATAAATGATAGTAGTCTATCAGTGTCCATTAGTGTCTAGCACTAATAGACAGTGACATTTTGCTATATTTGTAAATATTTTGGTTCATTTTGCTGAATTGGAAAACAACCCTATATTAAATGCAATGAAAATAGCTTATATTAGAAAATTAGTAACACATTCCACAAGCTCTTGTAATTGTGACTTGAAAGGCTTATTTTTATGGAGAGTTAGTCAAAAGAATATTGCAATGTTATTCCTAATAATCTCTTAAGATTATTGTGGTCCAAGACATTAGGACCTTTACATCTGGCTTTGGAACTTTTTAATTTTTATTTTATTTTTGGTAAATTGATTATTAAAAGATGCTACATGTTATTTGATGGTGATGGAGGATTTATGCGCTTTGGAATATGGCATATTGTAATTTTCGCATTGGAAAATTATAATGGATGACAAAATTACTGACTAAATTTATAAAAATGTCACATACAAAAGAAAAGAAAAGAAAAATCCATATATGAATTTTAACCAAATTTATCCAAATTTATCCAATAGTTTGGTTTATATATATAGTATTAGACATATGGGTTTTATATTTGAGAAAATCAAATATTTTTCATTTGGTATGATTTTTTTTTAATAATAACCCACCAAAATCGAACCGAATATATAGAAGCTTATAATATACGCTTAAGGAATTCTAGAACATCATTTTGTTACGTTTGCTTCTTCTCATCACACGCTCCTCTTCATTGCTCTTCTAGGCTCATCTTCATCACAACGACATTGCATGTCGTGCCTCCACCTCATCGCTTCCTCGCCTTCTTATACCATGCAATGTCATCGTAATGAACAACTTGTCACATGTCTTTCTTTTGATCCCTAGCTTCTTCCTCCTAGGTTCATCAACCCAATAAAGCCCAAAATGAAGAATAATCGAACCGACTAGAACTAAAGCGATTAATTTGAGTCCAATTAGACATTGGTTCGATTCTTTTTTATGCAAAATCCGATTGTTTTAGTTTTGATTCTCAATTGAGTTCAAACCAACTAATATTCAATTTTATAATATATCGCTGGTGTATTAAATTTATGTTTATCTATCAATCATAGATGTCTCTCCCAATAGACAACTATTACAAATATAAATTAATTAATGATAAACCTGTAGGATTGAAATATGTTTATACATTTTTTTGTTTTACTTTTCAAATATTTTATTTTATAGCTCTAAATTGTGCCATATGACTCATCAACCATAAGCTCAACATTATAACTGCAGCTTTCGTCTCTCAAAAGACAAATGTTCTCTAAACAATATTCTTTTTTATGAAAGTAACTATTTTCAAAATGATTTTATTTTCATTGAGAAATTAAATAACCCAATTAATTTTTTTTATGAACGTGCTGTCAAAATTATAGTGGAAAGATTGATTTTTTTTTATTAATAATATTCTTTCAAAAAACTTATTATAATTATATAATAGATTTGAAATTTATTAGGAATTTTTTTTATTTTGTTTTGTGCATTATCGTATTTTCAAAATGCGAGGAACTACTTTTCCACAGATTCTTGCATTTTGAAAACACAAATAAATTATAAAATATTAAAAATAAATAAATCTTATACATCCCTGCATTTAAAATATGAAAAAAAAAAAAATCTATCAAATCCTCGCATTTTTATATTGAGGAAGGAGACTTACTGAGTAATTTTTTTATACTCATTCTTTCTCATGAGATGTTTTTTTATGTTTTTTATGTAAAGGCAAAGACGAATCTGTGATAATACCATATAACCAGACAGACGCTTCCGCCCAATTTTCCATGTTTTGTTGCAAGTCTTTTTATGTTTGAACTTGAAATTTTTAACATTTTATGCACAATTTTTTTTTTTTTTTTTTTTTTGCTGATTTTTTCCTGTTATTTCTAGGGAGACCCTGAGTGAAATTTAAATATTTGAATATTTATTCCAACAAAGTTATTTGATTTTATGAAATTATTTTAGTTTTTAGTTAGAATTTGTTAAAAAGATTTGTTTTGAAATATGCATACATGTAGTAACAGACTAATAGTAGTCTTAAAATATCGGGTCGTTACATGTGATACATCTAATTGATGGTGGAGCATCCTTTCAATGACCTTTCTATGATTCTTTTTTCCCTTATGTGTAAGATTTATTTTTTAATATTTTATAATTCTTTGTGTTTTCAAAATGCGAGGATGTGTTAAAAAAACAATCATTGGATGGATGAATTATCTTCCATGGGAGGATATTTGTGGTTGAATTAGCTTTAGGTTTAAAGATAGAATAGGAAGATTTGAAGATCTACCCTTAGTGACAACTGTACTATCGATGCATAACTCTGATCGTTAAGAGACGTGCAAAGTAAAAAAATTTCTTGAGAGACTCAACTTAATATTGGCATGTTGAGTGTACTAAATGTAATTTCTCATATAGCACAAAGCAATTGTCCCTTGGATGATTATGAAAGCTAAATATTCACAAGAGAGATATTTGACTATTGTAGAAATTTTATACATATTACATTCTTTGATGGGTGAAAGACTATCAGACTATTTGATAGAGGATCATGATGAAAAATAATAAATAAAAGTGAACATCAGTTTGATGTGCCACGCTAAAGAACTTTTGAAGTTAAAAAGTGGTAAAGTATAGATACGTTTTGATGTGATCTTTAATTCCAAACTAAATCGAGTTGATATGGATCATTTCTATCAATTTGCGACACTGTTCAAAGTATTAGTTCAGTGGTGTGAAACTTATTCATAGACGTTTTAATAATTATATTTCACTTTTTAATTTGTAAAGAAGAAAAGTCAAACAAAGTCAATTAAGATTAAAATGAAAAGGAATAAAAATTACACTTTTTTTTTTAATGAAGTAAATGGAATTAAGAATGTCAATAGTTTATTTTTTTCAAGAATTGAGGAATCTTTTTATCCAACCTAACTTCATGCCCATACATGTGAACAACTCCACAATTATCTTATTATCTACAACTACAAGTAATGTGGCTCCTTAGATTAAAATAGTAGTGCTTTTTGGCATTCTTAATACCACAATAATGTTATTAAAAATAATAATAATAATAAATAAATAAATAAATAAAAATCAAGTACTACTTTGATCCTCGTATTTTTTACTTTGGTTTATTTTCATCTCCATATATTCAAAATGTTAATTTTGATCTCTAGATTTCCAAATTGTCCATTTAATTATAACCATTTTAGTTTGAAAATGTTTTTTTTTTGTCCCTATACTTAGTGAATGTTTGAGATTAGTTTTGAAATAGTTAAAATCACTTTTGTCAGGTTTAAAATCATTTCAAAACACGTCTTTAATCACTCGAAATTAATTTAATATTTAAATCAATTTAATTTTGAATGATTAAAAACATGCTTCGGTGCGATTTTGAAAATGTCAAAAGTGATTTTAACCATTTTAATATCACTCTCAAACCTGCCCTTTACTTTTAAAGTGGCCATTTTGGTCTCTTAAAAATGAAAAGACTAAATCAATCAGTTTTTCTAAAATACATAGATCATGAACCAAAATTTTGTACAAAGATCCAAACGAATATTTTAAATTGAAGCAAAATTAAAACTACAATGATTAAAGTAGTATTTAAGTCTAAAAAAATAGCACTACTAATCTCAAGAAATTAAAAAAAAAAAAAAAAAAAAACATTCAAAACAAGACATTTTAAAGTAATAAAACCTAAATGACATAAATAATAAAGTAAAAAAAAAAAAAAAAAGTGTTCTCAAAGCAAAGATTCATGTGATGATAATAAAAGCTTAGGAGAAATGAAATAGAAGAGGGAAAATACAGCTTTATTGTATTGCACAAATTTCTGCTTTGAATTTATTATTTAGTCGGGGAATAATACATAACAAGACACTCCACCCCATCTATGTTGCCATTTCAACCACTTTACTCATCACCATAACATCTAAATTAAAAAAAAAAAAAAATGTAAGAAAAAAATACAGTTATGTACTAAATAGTATGGTTGAGGATTTAAATTCACAGTGATTTTTCTTTTCTTTACTCACAAACTCAAATGAAAACAAAAAAAAAAAGGAGAAAAAAAAGAGGATGAAGGTCATCCCAAGTCCACCCATTAAAGGAGGGCTACATCTTCATGTAGAACATTTCTGCATATCTGAATCAACAAACATGAATATCTATATTAATGAGATTTCATTAGATCCTCCTCTATTCAGTCTCACTAAACCAACTCAAGAAATTGCCTAAATTAAATAATATAACAACCCAAAGTGGTTTTAGTTTTAGTGTTCTTTGAAATTTTAACTAGAGATATATGCCTAAACTAGTTGAGTTATGTTGTGTTCTTCTATTGATGTATTGGAATTTCTCATTTCTAAAATATAAAGTCTTCTATATTATTTAGTAAGTATTCTCGTTAATGCATCTATACTTAACATCTTTTTAACTTCTCTTTTTATTTTCCATGTTTTAAGATTTAGGATTCGTTTAGATTGACTTTCTAAGTGTTTAAATAAGTGTATAATTGCAAAAAAAAAAAAAAAAAAATAAAAAAATAAAATTATAATCACTTAGAAAGTCAATCCAAACGGGCCCTTAATTCTAATTTTGAGAGTGTTTTTGAAAGTAGACTACGTGATAAAAGAGGAAATCAATATTATATAAGTATGATTGTGAGAATAAGGAGTTAAAACTAAGGTCTCATTAAACTGAGCAAAACAAGAAGTTCCACGTAGAATATTTCATCCCACATGTTGTAATAAGTCGTTATTAATTGATTTTACGATGAAAGCCTATATTATCTAATACAACGAAGGAAATAATTCAAGCAGTCATATATTTGCAGAAAACAATTAAGAGAAGGCCAGCCAGAAATGAGTAAAAAAAAAAAAGAATAAAAAAAAAAAAAACCTGTCTGTTTGAGAATTGTCGGCGAAAACTGTTCATTGGCATGTAGTGAAATGAGAATCCTGTCCAAAGGCGCCTAGCATCCGACATGCCACTTCAAGCAATTTCCCTGCCATTGTAATAACACAAACAAAAGATTAACAATTTTGGACTTATAGAGGTACTTTACTCTCTATTTGATAACTATTTGATTTTTATTTTTGAAAATTACGCTTATAATCTTATATATTTTTGAGTTTCTTTGCTTTCTTGTCTACTTTTGAAGATTTTTTTCAAAATCAAGCCAAGTATTAAAAATTAATTAAAAAAAAGTTCAAAATACTTATTTTTACTTTTAGAATTTGATTATATTGTAAAAAAAAACCTAAAATCAAAATGACTAAGGTCTAAAGTAGTTTACAAACATAACATGGCAAAAAAAAAAAAAAAAGAAAAGAAAAGAATGTATGCTACAAGTCAAGTTAGTCAAGAATGAATTTTTTGATACAAAATTCAATGAATGTTTTTGAGATCAGAATAAATAAGAATAATTAAATCTAAGACTTATGAAGAGGCCAACAATATTTTAGGTAAGGAGGAATAATATGTAAAGGGAAGCTTAATGGGCAAATGACAAGAGCTTTTTCTCTCTACCAGCTGTTGTTTTAAATGTTTTTCTCTTCAAGGGGTCCCATTCCTTAAAATTCCATAAGATATTCTGAGTTCACCTACCCAATTAATTATTTTTGTTGTCCTCATACTTCTTTTCATTTTTTACCTTTTATTAACTAAAAAAATTGAGAGAGGAAAAAAAGCTTTTAATTATTTTTCTACTCATTTGGTGATTCTGATAACTCAACAGCCACTCCATTGATAATTCTAATAATGTCCAATCCAATTTACATAAAGACAAACAAAACCCACATGCATGATTATCACAAGAATCCAAAGATTAATACAAAATAGAAGATGATCTTAGTGAAAATAATTTGTTGACAATGTCTTACTGAGTCAAGCTACTGAAAAAAAAAAAAAAAAAAAAAAAAACTATGGAAGATTTTACTTGGAATTTATGTTTTCATCAGATTATACAGAGAGATTCCAAGCAACCCCATTGAAGAAACTCAGTCTCTTTCTTCAAAAGTAAACTTCAACCAGAAATTTTGTTTCAGAAAAGGCCCATCTCAACGCATCAAACTTTCCCACCAAATCCCCACATCCCAAGCAATTCCAATGAGTGAATTTCACTATACACCTAAAAATTTTCACTATGTATATGTATAATTTTTTTTTTATATTACACGTTTAATTCTTAACTCTGACTATTTGGTCTCTGAATTTATAAAACTATACATTTAATTTTATAAATTTTTTGAATTCATTAATCTATTAGACACAAAATTAAAAGTTTACCGGACATAGAATTAAAATTATACAATATTTACTATTAAAATTTTTTAATTTGTCAAGACTTAACTTATTAGACACCCAAAATGAAAGTTACTAGTTTTTTTTTGGTGTAATTACTAGTTTAGTGGTTAAACTTGAAATTTAATCACAATTTTTTTTTATAGAATCCCTAATCAATCTGGCGTCCAAGCCGGCCACCGGGATTAGACAATTAGAGCTAAGAGCCGCCGTGAAACCCTAAACTAACAAATAAAACAGAGCAATAGATTCATGAAAAAATGTATTGCAAATCGAAAAGCTGCTGAAATTTAGCTATCACATACCTCTCCTTGGCTTGGTCACTATCTTCACGTGTTGAACTGTTTTCGCCGACAGTTTCGCCTCCGTCTCCTCCGGCGGAAGCAGAACTCCGTCGATCCCCTGCACTGAGATACGACCGTCGGTGTAAATGTCAGGGTCGAACAAGTACGCCGAGCTATCTCCCTGCCCAAACTTGACCGAACCGTCGGCCTCTTGCGCAACCACTTTATGCGGCAGTCTCAATGTGTCGTATCGGATTTTTCCAAATCGGCGAACCGCATTGTACATACTCTCCTCCGTTTGATACTCTGGAATCAAATGGTAGTACATGATTTGCTCCGGCGCCCCTGGCTCGCTCAGTTGGTCCGTCGTCAGTTTCGCCATCGCCTCGTCGTTCGGTGCCAAAACGGTTAACACATAGCCTTCTGAAACTAACCGCCCCATTTCCGTGGCTAAGGACGTTAGATTCACTAATATGTCCGCCATTTCGTTGTAACCGCCGTAGTGTAAAAGAGTGTGAATGAAATCTTTCACTTGCCGTTCCCCGTTGAAGTGGTGGTGTGGTCCACCTGGTCCAGGCGCTGGAGCCGGAGCCAGCGATGGTCCTGGAGCCAATGCGTCGTATATCGGAAGAGCCGGGGGAGAGCCCGGTTCGGCCGGTGGAGCCGGTTTCTTCAGACGGTGAGTCCTTGGATCAACTTCTGGCGCTCCTTCCGGTTTCACGGCGGTTATAGCCTGGAGATTCCGTCGGCGGTTGAAATCGTCTTGTACGGACTGAGGAATGAGCAGCCGTTCGATTCCGTGGATGACGCCGTCGGGCCGAGTAATGGCGTCGGGTTGAATGACCTTGGCGAGATCGACGGTTCGTTCGCCGGTGCGGTGGTGAGTCAATCGGAGGACGTGATTGGAAAGCGTCTGATGGCGAGTCGACTCAGAATGCCTCGGCCACTCGCTCGATCCAATACGAGTCGGAATGACGTGAAACGTCAATAGCGTTTGAAGTGACTTCAAATTCCGCGGCTCGAGAAGAAACCGCTTGAACTCAGGGTCGAGATCGCGCTCCAGAGCTTCGTTTCGTGGCGCAAAAATGGTGAGATTATGATTTCCAACAGCATCTTCTAGAATCTGCAACAACAGAGCCTTCTCAATCAGCTCTGCAAGCTCGGTGTAATGCGAGTCCAGTAGAGCGACGAGGACCGAATTGGAGTTAATCTGGCCGGAGGAATTAGCGGAAGGAGACGACGGGCGAGGCTTCGAATATTCCGGCGAGGCAGAGGAAATTCCAAAGGAGAGAAGAAGAAAAGCGAATATGATGGAGAGCTTGAAGGCGGCAGAAACGGTAGCACCCATGGCGGGCGGCAGCCGGATAATGCGGTGGATTCCGACGAAGAAAAGACGAAAAAGCTTCCTTCTAGAGGGGGAAGGTAAAGCCACTGTGATAGTTTGTGAGAGCAATTCTTTTATGCGGGGTTTTTTTTTTCCTATTTTATTTGTTTATTTGTTTATTTTCCAGAGCTTATTTTATAATTTTAATGCTAATTTTTACAATAGAAAATATATATTCCGTATTAATTAAAAGTACAACATATGTTTTTTTATTTATTTTAATCTTACATATTGAGCGTGAAATTTGAGTTTAATTACGAAATTACCTGACGTACTAAATTATATTAAATGAAAAAAGAGGTGGAAAGTCATGGGGTTTTTCTCGACAATCAATTACAACAAACAAATGGTTACATCTACCTAATTTTGTTAAATTATCAATTTAGTCATATTGATTAACTTAAACTTTAGAAGTTTTTATTAAAAAAAATTCAAAAATAAAAGATCACTTCCAAAAAAAAAAAAATTCCTTTCTCTAAATCATAAATTTGTATTATCAATTTTAATGTTAGAGATTCGATCCAGCCACCTCACATTTGTCCAAAAAGAAAATTATTCGATTCTTAATTTTAATGTAGTCAATGAACACAATGGTCAAATATAATACCTAAAAAAGCTTATTGTAAAAAAAATGGAAAATATCACTTTATACTCCTTTAAGAAGTGTATCAATTTTCACACTCAATTTATAATTCATTTAAAAAAAATATCACGTAAGACTTATAATTTATGGATAAAAGATAAATATTTCCTTATTATGATATCTTTTTATTTTAAAAAATAGTATTATTTATGTAGGTTAAAATACTATTTTAGTTCTTATACATTGAATTTTGTTACACTTTTATACTTAAAATGTTCCAATTTGGTCTCGTACCTTCAATAAATCTTAAAATTAGTTTATATAGTTAACTTGTCCATAGTAGATGAACTTGTTAGTGTTGAAAAAAATATTTAAAATATAGAGATTAAAAATAAATAATTAAAAATATGGAATCCAAAATTTAATGAAACACAAAATATAGCCAGATTTAAAATGTCAATATCGATGAAAATATCGAGGTCTTAATTTCACAGAAATTTTAATAAAAATATAGATTTCGATGCACATTTCTAGAAAATTTATAAAAATAAAATATTCAAAAAAATAAATTTAAATTAGTAAATAAACGTTTTATGATTTTCAAAACAGTTAATATATATTATTTATATTATATTTATATTAGTGACATTTTGATGCTTCTTTTTTGTGTTTCATAGATATTTTTTACTTTATAACGAAAATGTCGATATCGAATTTATAGAAACATAGAAATATTGATAGAAATATCGACGAAAATATCGACATGTCCATAGAAATTTAATACTACGGTGGTAAAATGGTATTTTTAACAAATTATTAATTAATTTTGGCGGGGAAAACAAAAAACACAAAAATAGTTTGTGTGTCGGGAAACGTGGAGGAGGAATAAACGGGTGGAGTGGCCAAAGGAAATGTCGGCAATGGGCAAATAGATTTAGTACACGTGGCAGAATTTGATTGGATATAAGAAATGGTAAAAAATAGAACTGGAAGTAGGGGATTGTTGAAGCTTCCGACAGCTCACAATGGGGCACTCTTATTTCCCCATTTGACCATATTTTTGCTTCTGTTTTAATTGCAGTTCAAATAAAATATCTTTCAATATCTTCCATTACTTTTTTTATATAGGGTAAAAAAATAAAAAATAGTAACCAAATATTAAAAATAGGTATTTTTTTTTTTTTTCTGAAGGGTTATATTTTGGGTAATTGTTTTAAATGAAAAACTACTTAAAATATTTTTAAATATAGTAAAATATCATGAAAGATAGACAATAATAAACTAATATCATTTATCATTGTTTATTAGTAATAGATATTAATAGATGAGATGTCTATTAGTGTCTATCACTGTCGATAGTGACATTTGACTATATTTATAAATAAGTTTGCTCAATTTACTATATTTGAGAATAACCTTTATATTTTCATAGACATTTTTATCTTGATATAAAGAATTATTTGCTTTCTATTATATTGTAAAAAATATTAATAAAAAATAAGTAACAAATTGTCATTAATGAGTATATAATATAAATAAAGTTAAAATACTATTTTTGTTGTTGTATTTTGAAATTTATTTAATTTAGTTTCTTTATTTTCTAATGTCCAATTTTAGTCTACTACTTTAAATAAATCTTAAATTTAGTTTATCGAAGTTACTTTGGATTGAATTTGGTTAAAAATTGTAATAATTTTCATGCAAGAAAATATATTATGTCAATATGTAACCAAATTTATGATAAAAATGATAATGGATAAAAATTAAAAAAATAAATAAAAATGAACAATAAAGTAGTAGTAGATACTAAATTTTTTATATATTAAAAATATGAGGACTAAATTGAACAAGTCTCAATGTATAATGGTATTTTAACCTATAAATAATAAGCATTATTTTTGGCTATTTAAAAGATATAAAATATTTATTCATTAATTTAAATACTTTCGTTTGAATCTTTTTGTTTTTAGGGGAGTTTTTAAAAATAGAAAAATGAGGAAAACTATTTACACAAAATAGCAAAATTTTAGATAGTTGTGATAGACGCTGATAGAAGTCTATCAGGGTCTATCAGTGATAGAAATGATAGAAGTCTATCACTAATAGATGCTGATAAAAGTCTATCAATGTCTATCAGTGTTTTTTTTTTTGTTATTTTCTGTAAATAGTTTGACATTTTTTCTATTTGTAAAAATTTCCCTTGTTTTTATAACTTTTCTAGAAAATCTATATGATATTTTTCATAATATTGAGACCTCCACATTTTCGTCAATATCAACATTTTAAAATCTTGCTCTTTTACAAAGGTAAGATATTTATTTATTAATTGAAGTCATTTTTAACAAATTTAAAAAATATATTAATTTTTAACCCTGAATTTGACATAATTTATCAACTTTCACTTTAAACTTTCAATTTCACCTAATCTTAATTTTAAACTTGGATAAGTGTTACCATCTTTCTAACAAAATTTCATTGGTACAATTCTAAATGAAACATTCTCATATGTATTTATATACATTATTTTAGATAGATCATAACATAAAAAAACACATAAGTATTCAAACCTATATTTGATTGAAGAATATAGTAATAATTAATCACTTAAACTATATTAGCTTAAATCAATATAACATGAACATTTTTTGCTTTTAACTAATCATTTAGATATTGGGTTGTCTAAAACAATATATATTTTTTTATCTTGTTGAAGGAATTAGTATAAAAATGAAAAGAAACAATACTTAGAAGAAAGAAACTCTGGTGCATTTTTTGGGAGTGATTTTAAAAATGTTAAAATCACTTTTGTCTTATTCAAAATCTTCGAAACACTTTTTTAGTTACTCAAAATTAATTTAATATTTAATTTACACTTTTAAATACAATTTCTCATATCATCAAAATTGGTTTTGAATAAAGCATATTAAAAAGTAATTTTAACTATTTTATAGAGGTGAGAGATCCTTGGAGTCTCAATAAAATAATTTTTTTAGGCATTTCTTAAATATCCTAGATTATATCCTTATCTAAAGGAATTCTCTATAATTTCGTGGATCCGCCCAAAGAAATTATTAGGATATTTCTAGAGGTTTTCTCAACATAAATTTTGAAGGGGTTGTGGGTTCAATTCATGGTGGCCACCTACGTAGGATTTAATATCGTACGAGTAAGTTGGCAGCCCGCCTGTTGTAGGGTCGGGTGGGTTGTCCCGTGAGATTAGTCGAGGTGCGCGTAAGCTGGCCCGGACACTCACGGATATAAAAAAAAAAACATAATTTTTGAAGTCTAATTTATACATTTACGTCACCTTGTAGATACTCAAAGAAGCTTCTAGAATAGTTAGCGTTATCTTCTATTTTAACATATTCATCTTTAATCTTGTGTAACATTCCATGAACCATCATATGAGATATATAAAACATCTTCTTCTCCAAATATATATGTTTTTTTCATTTTGTCATTTGTCTATTATACTAAATCAAGCCACGTGTCACGGAGCTAAAAATTGGCACACAATTTGAGACTTGGGGTCGTAACACCTCGCAGGTTGTTAACCTCTAAGAATTTATTTATTTTCATCATCATGTATGTTCAAAATCTAGTTTAAAAAAAATTCTCTCGACAGTCACATTATTCTATCAACATATTAAATAATGTTTCAAATTTTATGCATTTTTTACCATAATAATTATCTTAATATCTCATATTCATTTTCCGTATGTCATGTTGTATAACTAGTCATTTTGTACCTATAAATACTAATCTTATCGAGAAATAATTTTGATAGAGAGAAATTGTTTCGAATTTGTTTGATATATACAAAGACTATCTAATCGATACGAATAATATATGTTAAACGGAAAAGAAGAGGCTAAAAAAAAAAAAAAAAAAAAAAAAAAAAAAAAAACTTGGCTAGAAGAATTGAACATTAAATGAAAAGTTCAAATATACCCTTGATGCATAAGTTGTACCAAATCTAGAGATTTGGTCAATCCAAGTAGGGAAAGTATCACATACTAAAAATCTCATTCATTCTATTTAAAAAAGAGGAATTAATCCTTTATATGATTATAGCTACAAACTTATTAAGATGTGTTTAGATTACCCTTCTAGTTTAAGCATTTTTTTAAATATTTTAATTAAAAAATATATTTTTATGTACATTTAAAAAAATTGCTTCGAACAAATTATTTATGTTCAGTTAAACATACGTTTTTTCTTATTGTATAGTTTGAAGATTTTGAGTAGAGGAGTATTTAAAAAATTCGATGACTCAAAAAAATCGATCAATCCAAACCAACTCGAGCAGTTTAAGTTGAGAACCTTTTTGGGTTGGGTTGGGTTCAGATAAATGAAAATTTTATGGGTAAGTTGGTTCATGGGTTCATCTATAGTAACTCAAACCAACCTGAACCAACCAGAACTTATTATTAAATTTAAATGTATATTTTTTTTTACTTATGGTACAATTAGATATACATATATTTATTTTAGTTTTATTTAATTTCATTAATTTTTTTAGTAATTTATTATCCAACAACTCCTAAAAATAGTTTTTTAGCACTTTGGAAAGAGATTTACATTATAAAAATTGAAATTGAGTTGTTAATCTTAATTTAATATATGAAAATAATTAAATCAAATTTTTACATATTAACATTTTACTTCCTTTTAGAATAAAAGTTTTAATAAATGATTCGAGTAACTCGAACCAACTCAACTCAACCCAAATATTTCATGGTTGGGTTGAGTTGGTTGGGTTCATTTTTTAATGAGGATTATTTGGGTTGAAAAAATTTACAATTCGAACAATTGAATTGAGATGAAGAACTTTTTGAGAACTTTTTAGACCCCTAATTTGGAGGTGAACATTTTGGATACTCATTTTCTTTAAAGATAGTTTTTAGATTTTTATTTAATAAGATTAAAAAAAAACATTTTTGGATTCTCTAAAATCATTAAAAAAAAGAAAAACCTAGATTAGACACTATTTTTTCCCAAATTACATATAAATAAAAAATAATCATCCTATCCTAATCTTTCAACGATGATGATTTGCTATGCTAGATTGAGATCCTATATATCTTGTTCTTATGAAAATAACCACTTTGTTTTACTAAGTCTCGGGTGTTCAATTCTAACTTCAATCTTTCAAGATGAGCTCTTACCCTTCTAGTTTTAATAGGCAAATTTTATGTTTTCTCTAACAGTTTTGAATTATTGTAAGCAATACTTTTAATTGTACTACACAACATTATATACAAGTTACATATATAGACGTATAAATTTAAGAGTAAAAAATTAAATAACTCAATCAAACTAAAAAAATTGCTTTACCTTTTTGATAATTAATTGAGGTTTGTTTATCGTAATTTGTTCAATTTTAACATATTGAAAAACTTAATTAATGGATAGTTTTAGAGAAGACTCTTCAAAATCTAGAATATAAGTAATAATATCCTAATTCTCAAAAAAAAAAAAAAAAAAAAAAAAAAAACCTAATTTAGGAACTATTTGAATACTCTTAAAAATTTAGAAGCAAATTTCAAGTATGAAAATAACATTATATCTCTTTATTAGGTAAGAATGTAGATGTGACTCAAAACAATCATACAATTATATATATATATATATATATATATATATAAAATCATGACTTCAATTATAATTTTCTTTAAACAAATCTAAGGTTTTCACATGCATAAAATAATTCGGCCCTTGGTGAGATTTGGAAGTGTTGTTGGGTCATCTTCCGGAAATATTATTACTTCGCTTTAGGTTTCAAAGAGGTATTCTTGAGTTATATTTGTGCTTAAACTTTTACTATTTTTAAAAGCCTACGTTTGGTGGAAAGGTTAGAACTCCAACATATTTTAGCTGTCTGACTCTTTTGGTCGTTTATTCAAATGATTAATAGTTTAACGACTTCTGAATCCAATGTGGCAAATTTGATTGATATCAAAAAGATTGTTGCAATCTTCCCATCAGTAATTTTTCAGCACTGTTTCGTCTTCACAATTTAGCAACTCACTCTTTGGCTAGGATATGAGTTTTTCGAGGTTGCATGGTTTGATTCTTGATGGTGATCCTTCTGGGATTTCTCATTTGTATACGAACGATTTCTCTTTTCTTGCTTATCGTTTGGTCTTGTAATTTCTTTTCTTTAGTTTGATCTTCTCACGTACATAAAATAATTCAATTTTTTTTTTTTTTAGCAATTAGCATGCTATCAGCTTCTTTTCCTATTTTTCTTTTCTAGTTTTTTTTTTCTTTGCCAATATTTCTATTTTGTATTTGTAAATATTCATTCCCCAAAGAGAAACTTTACTTCAACCCCATATTTGTGTAAAACTTTTCCATTGATTTAATTTACAAATAATTTTGATTTCAATTATTCTTAAGTTTTCTTTGCTTTCTTTTACATCCTTTCATTTTTTTCTTCAAGTTAAGATCTTGATATAAAAAAGTGGAAAAAGAAAATGCTCTCTTTTATCAGAAAAATGTGTGTATAAATATAGAATTTAGGCTAAAGATATATTTTAGTCCTTAATGCTTAGGTATTGTTTCAAATTTAGTCTTTTATTTTTTAAAAATTTTCAATTCCAAATTTCTAATATATTAAATTTTTGTTTCAAAATAAGTGGCAGCTATCATAAAATCTTATAATCAACTTTATAATATCACTTTATTAATAGAATTAAAACTAAATACTCTACGTTTGATAATATATTTATAAACTATAAAACTAATTATAATTACCCACTAAATATTAGGTTGAATATAAACTTTTGTTTATTTTATGAACTTATTTTATGTTAATTTTTTTGTAATATCATATAATATATAATATATAATATAAACAAAAATAATTAAGTTTATAGCATGCAATACTATACTTTTTGTTTTTTTCCCCTAATATAATTATGTGTTTCAAAAAAATTAATTCAAAATCTGGATACACATAAAACATAAAAATGTTGTTTTCAGAATATGCACTATTTGAATCATGGAATCTGGAAACAATTCTCAAAAACATAATTCAAACTCCTTACCAAACGTAGATTTGTTGAACTCAGCAAATCTGGAAACATAAAAAAGGTCCTTAACCATTGACAAACTTATAAAATTATCGTTTTTTAATTCATATATCATAATTCTTTTAATTCTTAGTTATTGTAAAAACTTTACTACAATAAATTTAAAATATAAGAGACTTTTTGGTCCTTGAATTTTAGTTCTAGTTTCTATTTGGACTCTAGGTTTTAAAATGCTACACTTTAGTTTTTAAGTTTTGAGTTTGACTTTTAATTTAATCCATAGATTTTCAAATGTTACAATTTTACCTTTGAAATTTGAGTTTTATTTTAATTTGGTCCCTATGGGTTTCAAGACTGGACTAAATTGAAATCAAATCTAAAACTTTAAGGACTGAAACTTACATACCAAACAGAAACTAGATAAGAAAAAAAAAAACTAAAGATAAAAATATATTTTTCTTAAAAAGAGTCGAGGAGGAGAAGGAAAAGTCGAAAAAGGGGCTTCTAGATCTCATGGAGCTTTCTTTTTTCCTTGAAAAAAAATATGAAAAAAAAGCTCATCATGAACCACATTGGTTAACAAATTATTGATTGATTTTCATATATAATGAGACATTTCCGTGTTGTTGATACAAATACTTAATTACTTGAGTTTTAAATGACAAAATTACGGAAAATATTTATCATTTGTTGTGATAGACACTGAAGATTACTATCATCTATTATTGTCTATCGAAATAGATGCTGATAGATGTCTATCAGTGTCTATCGCTGATTAACAGTGCTACATTTTACTGTATTTGTAAATAAGTTGGATCAATTTTTTGCTATATTTGAAAGCATGCCTAATTACTTTTAAAATTACTTTCTGATAATAATTATCATAAAGAGAAAAAGGGAAAAGTTAGCAACAAAAAGAAAATAATAATTACAAATGTAACACAAAGTAAAACATAAGCCAATTAGTGATGAATGATTTCTTTGCATATATGTTATATTTATAATGGTTTTTTTTTTAAATGCTATCACCGACTTTCAATTTTGTATCTTATAAGTTTTTGGCAAATTTAAAAATCTTCAAAATTAATTGATCAATTAGATACAAAATTAAAATTTGAATTTAACTCTCCTAAACAATTAATTTTGTTTTTGATCTATGAATTGTTAAAAATGTAGAATATGTCAATGACTTATTAGACACAAAATAAAATAAAAAAATTTAAAGATTTATTGAACATAAAATTAAAATTTAAAAACTTGGTAGATACGAAATTAAAATATTGAATAACCTACTTTAAGGGCTAAATAAATACAAAATATGAAAAGTTTAGAATTCATCATACTTTTATTTATAATATCTTTAAAAATGAAACTACCCCTCAAATTTTTTCCTTAAGAGAAAAGAAATGCTTTCTAGTTTCTTAAATAAAGTTTTTCTTTTAGGACCTTTAAATAAAGCATTAGAAAGAATATTATATAATATTAAAGTTTAGTGAAAGTAATAATTAATATTGATTTAAGATTTTCCCCAAAAATATTTTAATTAGTAATTGGCAGTGTGTGCGGCTGTGGTTGGTCGAAATTTGTCGGTGGCTCTTCTTCTGTTGAAACTCATTGGTTGTTGACTTCACCAACTAGTTTGTAAAATGACTGAAATAACCCTGAACAAAGATGTAGATTGCCATTAATGCAAGGGCAGATTAGACTGTTTGGGAAATATCAAAGATATGATAATAAATCTTGCAACTTTGGATGCCCAATTAAATAAATGAATGCTTTTTGTTTTTTCTTTTGGTCGATCATTGAAGTTTTATTTTAGACGTATTTGCCGAATTTTCCACGTTGTCTTATTTCATTTGTAGACTTAAATTATTATTATTATTATTATATATTTTAAGCCTAAATCTAAAGCTGAACTTTAGATTGTTTAATTGGGATTAACATCTTGTTGTATGTTCTTTTCAAAAAAAAAAAAAAAAAAAAAAAATACTCGTATCACTAAAATAAAATTAGTAAAATTAAGGGTTGTTTCATAAATAATAAAATAATAAAGAAAAAAAATTACCTTTTTAGTCCCCAAATTTTGAACAATATGTGCGTTTGGTCCCTAAGTTTTAAAAATGTACCTTTTTAGTCCCTTAGTTTATAAGAATAGGTCCATTGGTCCCTGAGTTTCAAAATATACCTTTTCAGTCCCTGAGTTTTTAAAAATAGGTCTAAGAGATCCCTCAAATAATTTTTTATTATTAATTTAATAATTATATGACATTTTAAATTATAAGAATAATTTTTAAGAACTATTTCGTCTCTAAAAACTATTTTTTCTAATTTTAAAATCATATAATTATTTTAAAAAATTAAAGAAAAAAAATACTCAGAGGACCTTTTAGACCTATTTTAAAAAACTCAGAGACTGAAAAGGGTATTTTGAAAACTCAGGGACCAAATGGACCTATTCTTATAAACTGAGGGGCTAAAAAGGTATATTTTTAAAACTTAGGGACCAAACGCACATATTGTTCAAAACTTGAGGACTAAAAAGGTAATTTTCCCAATAATAAAACTATTTACAAATATAATAAAATGAGAAAAAGTTTACTCATTCCAATACGTGCTTTTTGCTATATTAGTAAATAGTTTCTTATTTTTTTCATTTAAAATAATTTTTCTAAAATTAATAATATTTAATTTCAGATAAAAAAGAAAATATTTAATTTATAAATTAGACATATACAATGTAAAAAGAAGTATCATATTCAATTTAAACCCCAACATATTCAAATTAAACACATATTTTATTTTTGACGTAGTCATTGTTTTATATAATTAAGTTAGGCAATTTGAAACAAAAAAAAAAAAATATAAGAAACAAAATTTTAATTTTGAATTTAGTTTTATTTGAATAAGAAAAAAACTACTTTTACTTTACCTACCTATGTTAAAATAATTTAAAATAACAAATTTAAACTAACTTAGAATGTAACCATTGATGAGACACAATGCACCCATTACTATCTTAAACTTGCACTTCAAACACAATTTTTTTAAACTTAGACTATATAAACCTCAATTTAATACCCCAAGCACTTAAGATATCAAACTTGTGCCCCAAATGCATTTGAAAAGTTAGATTCCCTTTTTATGTATTATTATTATTGCATTTATTCATATTGAATTATAAAGTAGATGTAATGCCCCAAGTTTAGGAGAGAGACATGAATAAACTGAGATCACATCAAAATAAAAGGAATTCTAAAAACATGAAAATATAGTTAAAAAAAGCTTAAAAAATAGAAAGTTACTACCTATACTAATAAGATACACCTTCCTTGTTCATGATTTAGTCATAAAAACTCCAAAGTTAAACAGACTTAGCTTGGAGCAATCTTATGTTGGACGATCTCTTAAAAATGAGAACAAAACATGCTAAAAAGGCCCATGTTGGTTTGTGGGGATAGTCTTTTCTCTCAAAAGCCTCGTGTTGGTTTGTAGAGATAATCTTCATTCTTAAAAGACTCAAGTTAATTTTGGAGATAGTCTTCACTCTTAAAAACATTCAAGACAAACAAAAATATCATAATCAAGGGATGCAAGAGAATGTCAAGCAATAAGTGCCGAATACAGATTCTAAATCTAAACCATCAACCTAAGACATTATAGTAAGATTGTGAACTTTAATAGTTGAATTTATAAAGTCTCCATAAACCCTTAAAATTTGAATGGTGGTCGTTCATGGTTCATGTGATTACCACCCTTAATTCAATGATGATACGACATTTTTATACAGCAAATGTTAGCCAATTTCGCACATTGTGACAATCAAAATAAACGTAATAATTGAATTGTTGTATGAAACCATATTGCCGTGGTCAAAAAAAAAAAAAAAAAAAAAAGAGATTACATTGCATATACACTATATAGTATCAAACAACCCACAATTCAGATCAAATAAAAGAGATACATTTTCAAACAATCTACAATATCCAAATTGGAGTGATTTTGAAGTGCCAAAAGAGTGTTTCTTTTAAATATAGTGTTGGGTAACAAATAATAATCACTTTTAAAGAAAATTTAACCGAATATGCTTTAAAGAAGTATTTTCGAAGAAACATGATAGAGCTAACTATCCCAGAAGTGATTTTAAAGTAATTGACCATAAATCACTTTATTATAATTGGACATCTGTAAAATTGCTCTAGATACAGTTTAATCCAACAAAATTGTGATTGAAATCACTTTAAAAAGATTACAACCAAAAACACAAGAAAATTAGTCATTCTATTGGAGGAAAAAAAGGTAAAAAAGAAGAAGGAGAAGAATGATGGTACCTTTTTTGAGGTGTGCATTAAACAAATGTCAAAATAAGAGGCAATGGGGTGCAATAGAACAAAATCAGCCAGGGTGGACAGTTGTATAATAATTGTCAAAGAGTAATACTTTAACTAAAAAAACACTAGTTGACTTGAATCTGTCAAACTATTCTCCCACAACACAAATCTTTTTTAATTGAAAACTGATAAAATTTATTCCCACAAAGAACAAAGAGAACCATAATCTTACATTAGAGGAAAACCTAATGAAATCAATTGAAATGGCAATAACATTCTCATTCCAATTCCAGCCAAAAGCCAATTCTAAGCTAATTTTGATCCTTGGTAAGTAAACAAGGCTTGAATAGCCAAAGCGAACCCAACTCAATTGACATACAGATGTATTCGTGACTAAAATATATGTGGTTCGAGTCCTCCTACTCCTATGGTACTTAAAATGAAAAAAGTACAACAGAACCAATAAACCTCGACCCCAAACATCAAATTTTCCTCAAAAGGTTGAATCCAAGAGCCTAACTTTTTTAGAACAAAAAAAGAATCACAACAGAACATCTACATCTATTTTTCAATTGGATAATGCCCTAAACAATCTGATGATCTTACATCAGGCTCAGCCAAGTCAACCAAATGGCTTGCAAGAAGAGAAATTGATAAAAGAGAATTTCATCAGTCAGCTACCAATGAGCCACTGTCTTAAATCTTAGGATGCTAAAGACATGTTCGGGATTGACTATGAAATTGCTAACATCACTTTCATCAGGTTCAAAATCACGAAACATTTATCTAATCATTTAAAATCAATTTAATGCATAGTTTTACACTTTTCAAAGCAATTTTCACACAATTAAAATTGAATGAATGATTTTAACCCTTCAAAATCACTTCCAAACAATTGGTGGAACACTAGGCACTCCTAAACTTTAAGAAAAGACTATTACTAAAGAAGTTATAGAAAAGAGTATCCAACAGTCTTTTTCACAATCATCCATTCTACAAGCAAAAGACCCCTCTCTGCTGTGAAACCTATTGACAGCATTGGTTCAACTCACAGGTAGTTGGCACAATTTTTCCCTTCCATCAGAAGAAACCACAAAATACTATACTACCAAGTTCCAACGACCCTTCGAGACCGAACCCGAACCTCTACAGCTTGTCTCCATTTCCAATAATCGCCCAACCTATACCTAATCTTAAGAAACTCATACAATATACAAGTTTTTCCCTTCAAATCAGCTACCAAATTAGGACACAAGTAAAAGTGAAGGAGCCTACCACAACCTCTCTATCAAGGTGGGAAAAAGTAGAATATGAACTTTGGGCATGAAGATTCCAATGAATTTATGAGTAAATAAGCTATTTATTACTAGTTATAAATGATACACCGACTAATATATAAATATACTCTAACTAGTCGTACATAAACTAAAACTCAAGACATTTTTTAATATTTTGAAGTTTCTTTCTTTCTTTCTTTTACCTAAAATTTTAAAACATCAGTTTACTCCAGGCATTTCTTGTACATATGGAAGAGGGAAACAATTAATTGCAATATTCACCTCTTATAAGATGGCCCTTTGAGTGAAGCCAATTCTGAGAATGTTCAACTTGAACTGGATTCTGCAGGGCATGGCCCTTCTTTATTTGTGTCACTCAAAGGATTGTTTCCTCCATTCTCTGGTATCTGTCTGTTATTTGATTCTGAAACTGGACTATTATCCCCTACACTACTGGATGACTCCGGACTGCTACTTTTTCTAGCATCTTTTGTTTCAAGACGTTCCATCATGCGTGATACCGTCGCTATCCCTGCATTGACTTCTCTTCTAACTTCAGAGCCAATATCAGACATTGAAGTGTTGCGAGAGAACAATTTCTCCCTCCAACCCCTTGTGCTCTTTGTGATTGAATCTTTGTATCTAAAAATAAAAGGAAACACGTAGAGATGCTAAATCATAAAAGAATGAAATAATCAGAAATTACACTGGGAAAAAGGCATAAATTACAAACCTCATTGACATAGCATTAAATCGAGACTTAAGAGAATCCGAGAATGATTGTAATTCTGATGGTCCGGCTCTATCTTGACTATTTGGCACTGGTTGACTGGAAGATCTCCTAAGAAGGGTGGGGGGCAACAATATTAATACATGACCGATAAATTCTATGTAGCTGCATGCAATGACACATTGCAATTAAAATGGAACAAACTCTGTAAATTCAGTGAACAATGAATACCTATCACTCAAAGGAGATCCAAGTTGACTAGCAGAAGCAGAACTGGATTGAGGTACTGAAGGAGAAGACTGATCAGTTGGAGATACTGAAGCATTGAGTTGTGGGGACTCTTCTCCTGCAGATGGAGGTGGTGATATAGTAGCTACCATGATTCTTGGGGATGCTTCACCCTCCCGATTGTCACCGGGAGGTGGAGAAGTCGATGAAGAGTTGGGATGGGAAGAAAACACCAAGAACTGGGGACGGCCATGAATTCCTGATCGATTTCTGTGACCTTCCCTTCTAGCACCATGGCGTGCTTGTCCCATGGCAGCTGCTGCAGCCAGGTGTTGGAGTATACGCTCTTCAAGATCAGCATCATTAGCACCAGCAGGCAGCTGCATTGAGACAAAAATGTGTCCCCACTCAGATTTTAGCACCCATAATCTACTGATATTAGGCTAAACAGAATACTGGGTACATACATGCTGTAACTCAAAGTCACCAAGAGTGGGATGGCGAAATATTGTTGAGTTTCTAGCTGGATTAAGTCTAAAACTTCTCTCTTGTTCTACAGCTTCGAGCAACTCCTGGCTGCAGGACCACCTCGTATTAACATCTGCTTCTAAATTTAAATGACAAAGTGATACAAATATAAAATTGGTATAAACCTGGTTGGATCCTTCAGGCTAATAGGTTGCCAACACATGGGGCATTGAGAGCTTCTCTGACACCTATTTAAAGATGAAACAAAAATAAACATGCTTGAACCAATCAAATTTAAATTCTGGTCATAACCTCAACACAGCAAACTTCCTTGTAATGCAGAAAATAATGTACAACATTAAAGCAAGATTCTCCAACTGAAGGTAAACGATAGGAAGCTAGAGACTAGTAGATCATATATGAAACGTTATGAGCCCAAGGAAGAGGCATAGATCCCGACTAGTAGTCATACAACTACGAATTAATTTTCTTCTTTTATGTTGTCACCTTGACCATTGGCTTGTGGTACCAAATTCCGGCATATTTTTTTCAGAATTTTCTTTAATAGCTATTGTAGAGACTTCCTGGCTGAAATGATTGGTTTCTCCCCTTCTGTTGGAAAATGTAGAGCACTTTGGCAGAGCTGGGAATATTGACCATGTCGTGGAGTATCTGGCTGGAGAGAGGGAACTTGAGAACTTTAAACTATTTTGCTCAATGAAGACGAGATTTCATTTCTGTGCAGAATTATTTCATTTTGGGTCCAAGGCTTTTCAGGTCACAGTGTTCTTACCATTTTTTTATCATTGTGGAGCTCTATATAGTTTCCAACTTTTTTAATGGAAGTCTTCTTTATAACTATAGAAAGAATAGACAAATAAATTATGAAGTGATTAAGGCATAAACCAGTTGAAAAATATACTTTTTAAAAATAAATCAGTATATTTTCATGTATCTCAATGATGTTGCAGCTCATTAATTGAAGTATTTTATCACATTTTAAGAAAATTCATTTTTTCTAAACAGAAGAGAGAACAGTTGATTCATGAAACAACTTTTAGTCAAGGATGAGACACATGTCCTCAAAGCAATAGAGGGCTCAAACAATTACGTGAAAGCATTTATCTACAGAAAAAAAAAATTACATTTCCACTAGAAAAAATTACCACCTCAATTCTAATCTAAGAAACCTTGATATTTTAAACCTTCCATGAAAAAACTCTCATGTCTTACAAACCATAAGACCGATAGAACAAATCCCAACTGAGCCCTACCACCATAAAGTATCATGAGGCAAAGAATGAGAGAAACAAATAAATAACAAAAATCCCTCTCAATCTATCTAACAATAACAAAATATATGATCCATAGGATCAAAATCACAACACAAGCAGCCTAAGAAGCAGATAATGAACTAGCCAAGCAAACTTGGTATTAGTTAGTAATCCAAGCGATTAGATATAGCTTGGTATTCTGATAGGAAACATGTTTAAATGATTTTTTATCTAATGATGGTATTGGTTAGTTTATTGTATTTTTATCTAAATAGGAGCAACACGAAGCTCCCTAAAAAGATGATGGTGAAATTCAACGTTGACTCTCAGAAGTTAGGATACAGGTCTAGGAGGTTATTCTATTCAATTGATAACTTTCGTCCTCATAAAACACAAATGAAGCGAATGGACAATTCAAGATGATATGAATAATCACTAGATCTTGTCAAAAAAGGTGTGGTAGAAGTCCTTGGGAGTTGTTCCAAGTTCTTGTTAACTCAATCAAACTCAAACCAATTTATTTTATTCCACTTCCATGTATGACCAAGCCAAGATTAAAAAAAAAAGAACAACACAGAGGTGCCTTTACTGAATCTTGTCTTAAGTATTGATGCCTTTATGAGAAAGGTATCAAAGAAAACACCAACTTTTCTAAACAAACCAGAGCATCAGAAGAGGAAGCATAAAAATACAACCCAAAATTAGAAGGTTCCTGTAAATCAATTAATAGAGACTTGGTTATAAAAGACCATGATTATCACACACTTCCAGAGTAGGTTTTTTAGTAGAACAGTGGAGAGGCTGGGTGAGTTCCATAAGATTGATTCATTGAATCATAGTTGAAAGTCCTTATCAGAGAAGGAAGCTTTTTCCAATGATAAAGCTTAAAGAATAGGGTACAAGACAGAAGATGAGAACCAATCTGATGTAAAACTCTTTGTTAGTAATTATTAGTAATCACCCGAAGGCAATCTCTGGATTTCCACTATCCAACAAATAATTATGGCTCGTTTAACTCTAGGAAACAATCCTGCAATGGATACTATCTATCTCTTTTTCTTTTCTTTATTAGAAGGTAATCTCTCATTTGAGATTCAATATATTGAAAGCACATATATTAGAGATCAATTGCAATCTAAACTTGTAATAAATAATACAACAAAAAATGAAAACACACATAAAAGTAAATAGACGAACATTCAAAAGACTTAGGCAACTGCAAAAGATATTGACAAAACTAATAACTTAATAATGAGAGGCAGAGAAATATTTGCTGAACAGGTCAGACAAGATATTTTGCACTTAATTTCCTAATATGGTCACATCAAAAGTGTTGCTGGTGATGATGGGAAGAGATCTGATGACCTTTTTTCTCTTCTCAATATTCTGGAGATAATATTAGAAAACTCAACACACCATTCTTCAAAATGAAAAGACATCCTCATTCTTAATTCCCACCGTCTTATCTACTGGAAGCAATCATCTAGATGTTCAATACATCTGAGCCTTAACGATGAGAGAAGTAAGCCATGATGCTTACTAGTTTACAATTTATAAATACTACCATTGCCACCATCATGCACTGGCAGTCTGGCACACTAATCAGTCAAAGAATTGTCAATAGTAACAGATCCAAATTCATTAATCGGTCTTAAAGTTTAAACCCCTTGAAACCTAGCACAATCCTTCAAAATTGCATTCCTCCTATTCGCACCGAGAAATCCACTGTTTAAAAATTCAAATACGCAATATTCCACTTACATGATTTAATCAACCCTCCAAAATCCAAGAACTTCACTTTTTTTTTACCTTTTTGGAGGAAAAAGGAAATGAGATACTCTTAGAAAGGGAATGCCTCGTACCCACCCACCAGTGTTACAAACTGGTGTATGATGTATCCATTGGACTTAGACTTGTATAAACCTTTTTTGATTAATTACAAAAAAAAAAAAAAAAAAAAACAAAAACAAACAAAAAACAAAAAAAAAAAAAGAAACCACAATTAGAGTGAGGTATTTGATAGGCTTCAAACATCCTTCCACCGTCTTTGTTACCATATTAATAGTAAAACAAGGTGATCACGAGTAAATCTGATATCTCAAACAGATATTGCAAAAAAATAAAATAAAAAAAAATACCATTCAAGAACGCACTGCAGATGAAACTCATGTTTGCAACTGGTCATCTGAACAAAATATAGCACCTGACTAAGTGGAATAGAAACCATCTGACTTCCGACTAAATATCAAATCACAATACAAGTAATACCGTTGAAGGATCACTGTCACAGAAGTTTTCTAGACATATACTGCAAGCGTCATCACAAGCATCCTGGATTCCACCTTCGACAAAAGCAGCAGCTGATGTCAAATGCGCTTCAGATTTTTTAGTTTCGTCCATCGTTGGAGACTGTACGAACAAAGAAAAAAAAAAGCACAGCTCTCAGGAAAAACTTCAAAAAATATACAAGCAGCACATGATCTAGTGCGTGATATATAAACAACTCAACAAGGAAATGATATACAGTACCATCAAGTGTAATTTAGAGATACGACATACATTTCCAGTGAATTAAATCACGCACATACAGCTAACCCAAACATCCATAAAGAATCGAAGAACAAAAGAACTTAAACGCACAAATTTCCAGAGCTAAACGCAACAAGCCGGCACCGAGAGAAGAGAAGCAGAGATCGCAAAAACAACATATAGAAACAGCCAAAGCAAATTCAAGAGGAAAACACACTCAGAAAAGCTGTTCCACTCCACGTCCCGTTACTTAAACAAGATAAGAAGAGAAAAAGAATCCGGCAACAGAATATATCCATCCGCGTCCACTTTATCCTCCGAATAACAGCCAAGAAAAACGGAATCCGAAAAAATGGAGAAAAGTAGGTAAAATACAAAAATATTCCAAGAAAGAACAATCTTCATCGGCGAGAGAATTAAAAGATAGAGACGTCAAACGCAAGAGAAACAAGAAGCAAGCAAAAAAAAAAAAAAAGTCAAGAAGAGAGAAAATTGAAGGAAGGAAATCGGAGTAGTACCTCCATGAGAAACGAGGATGAGCAGTGCGATGTTGATTGGATTGAAATCAGTGAAACCCTAGGTAAAGGAGGAGGAGAATTGAGGCGGAGTTGACGGTGGGTGTGGCGGCTCCGGTCTTGACTTGGGAAAAAGCTGGTGGTGAGAGCTGAGTTTGGTTATGGTCGGTCATCGGCTGATTTTTGGGGGTTTAAAGTTTTTAACGCGTGGAGGAATTTTAAGGACTTTACTACTTGCGCCACTCGCTTTCGTACTAATGCCCCACGTCTATCCTTATTGGTAAACCCGTCCAATGCATTTCCAATTTCTTTGATTGTATATCACCGGAAAAAAAAAAAAGAAAAAAGAAAAAAAACTAATACTAATGTAGAGTAGTACGTACCACCTCAATTCATTATTTGATACGTCATTGAGTAAATAAATAATTAACTAATTAATTACTCATTTAATTTATGGATTTTATATAATTCTTAAATGTTATTTTTGTGACAAGTAATGAATGAATGTAGTATAAAATTTTTTCTATATACACCCATAATATTAACTTATTTCTATCAATGTATTAACATTTACACATTTTCATAGATTCAACATCGACATAAGTAATAAATTAATATTTTTATTGTATCGAAGAAATATCTACAAAGTACAAAAAATAAGCATCAAAATCATACAAATATAAATATAATATAGATAACAGACATGTTAACTTGTTTGAAAATCATAAAATTTACAGAAAATAGCAACAAAAACAAATATTGATAGACTTCTATCAGCATCTATCAGTGATAGACTTCTATTATTTCTATCACTGATAGACTTTGATAGACTTCTATCACCATCTATTACAACTATCTAAAAATTTTTCTATTTTGTATAAATAGTTTCCATTATTTTTCTATTTTTAAAAATTCCCCTTAAATTTATTTTTTGAATTTTTAGTTTTTATAATTTTTTTAAAAAATATTCATCGAAATTGATATTTTTATCGAAATTTTCATAAAATTAAGACTTCGATATTTACATCAACATCAATATTTTAAACCTTGGTATACACCCATCCTATTAATTTTTTTCACTCAATATTTTCATTTTTTTATGGGTCGACATGAATTATGAATCGATATTTTCATTATATCGTAAAAAATCTATGAAACATAAGAAAATAAGCAACAAAATATCACAATTATAAATATAATATAAATAATAGACATGTTAACTTGTTTAAAAATCATAAAGTATTTATTTACTAATTTAAATTAATACTTTGAATTTTTTGTTTTTATAATTTCTTAAAAAATATCCATTGATATCGACGTTTGCGTAAATTAACACCTCGATATTTTCGTCGACGACGATATTTTAAATTATGTATACACCTAAACTTTGTCATTTGTTCACGAAAATACTCGTATCCTTTATTTAAACTCTTATATTTTCTAAAGTTGTAATATTATCTCTAAACTTTTATAAATGTTTCAAAACTTCCTCGAAATAGTAATACTCTAGAATTTCATACAAAAATTGATATATAGAATTATATGGTGATGACTTAAAACGATGTGGTGTACTAATTTTCTTTATAGGTCATTGTCACACCATTTTATATCTCAACTTTTCGTCTAAAATTGTAAAGAATTTATACTCCAAAGTTATTTTTGAAAATTTAGGGGTAATTTAATTTCGTGAACATTGCACCTCTAAGGCTGTAACCATTCCTTTCAAATCTCCATTCTATAAGGGGGTGTTTGATGCGTAGGTTCAAAATCAAAAGCGTGGGAATCAAATGTGTAGGGACTTATTTGAGGGAGTTATGAAGCCAGAGAATCACAAATGCATGTGTTTAAAGTGCAGGGTTTAGAAATCTGAGTTTTTGTAATTTGTAATTTTCTTTTTTCTTTTTTTCTTTTTTTAAATTGTCTTTTTGTGAATGGTATAACCTCCAGTATACCATGGATCGATTTTTATGATAGATTTGAATGAAACATTTTAATCTATTCATTTCAAAATTAAATTTAGATTAGCTATGTAAACCCTAAACTTTTTATTACTTTATCAATTTGTTTTGAATAAGTAAAAAGACTAAGGGGTGAAATTGAAATACTAAGAGAAGAAGGAAAATGCTCATTAATGTGAATTAATTGGAAAACACCTAAAGGTTGTTTGAGATTTAAGTTATAGTCGAAGATCAAGTTAACTACGGTTAAATTATTATTAAAAAGTTATTATTGTTATTATTATTATTATTATTATTATTATTAATAAGTTAGTGGGGTTATTATAAAAAGAAAAGGAAAAGAAAACAAAAGAAAAAGAGAAGAAAAGGGAAAAAAAGAAAAGCTGGATATATATATATATATAAACTTCCTTTCAATTTTTCTTTGGAGAAGTGGAGAGGGAGAGCACCAATCAGCCCCATATTTGGCCGGAGAAGATGACTACTGGAGGATTTGTGGTGGTTCTTGGCCGGAGAGATAGCAGAATTGAGGGAAACTTCCACCTTGATCTGAAGCAGAAGGAAATCTGAGCAATCAGTAGTATTTGGACGATTTCAAGCGGTAGAGTTCAAGGTTGGAGCTAAAATTTTGAGGTTAGTAAGCTAACACAATTATCCACAACTTTTGTGAAGATGACCGAAGCTGAAAATGGTTGAAAATGGATACAATTTCAGGTAGAAATTAGTAGACAGAAAACCTCATGAAACTAGAGAGACCTCTGGTTTTTGAAGCGGTTTGAGCTTTCTAGGAGGAGATAGAAGCTGAAATTGGTGAAGTTAGTTAGTTAATTCAATTTTTAACAACTTTTATGAAGGCTGAGAAACCTAAAAACGAGTGGATATGGACTAATTTTCAGGTGGAACAGATAGAGGCTGCAGAAATCGGGAAGATGGCTACCTTCTGATTCGAGGTAGTTTCTGAATAGTCTAGGGATTTTTAAGCCTTCTTGTCTTCAGGTAAGTTGTAGAGGATTATGAAAAAAAGAGTTTTATATAAAATTTACTCCGTTTGGTTAAGTATTGAGTGAGTTATGAATTCTTGAAGTGTGGCCGAAATGCTGGAAACTGTGAAACAAGGCATATTTGAATTTTCAAGTAGCTACTGATCTAAGGACAATTATGGAGAAACTACACATTTTTAAATCTTTCACTCTGAAGGTAAATTATAGAGGGATGTACAATGAAGAGTTTGCCATAAATTTCATTTTATTTGGTTAAGAATTGAGGAAGATATGATCAATTAAAGTTGATGTGATTCTAGCTATGTTTAGACAATTCTTTTTAAAGAATATTATGAATATCATGAATCTAGTTATTGCAAGTGATTATGGCAAATGTTGCGAGCATGTCGAGAACTAATCTAGAGGAACTTATTATTTACAGGACAAATAGAGTTGGGAGAGGCCTACAAGCCGTTGTGAGCTAGTCAGCTACAAACCATGAGTGACAAAACGTTTTCAACAAAGTTTTATAAATTCTTGAATTAGGCATGATGCTTTATGTGTGTTAATGAGCAATGTTTTATTTAAGTATGATGTGATATGAGTTTCATGAGCTAAGTTAGTTTGAGTAAAGTATGCTTATGGTTACGGAACAGGGTTTATTTAAAAGCAAAATTTTGTGGCAATGTTATTACATGTCTTATGAACTCTATTTCTTATAAATGAATAGATTGTGCAAAAACTATGTTTAATGCTCAATGTTGGCTAAGTATGATTTATGAGTTTTGTATGTATGATTTGCAAGGTGTTCTATGCTCCATGATTCTTAAATATGTTTGATAAGATCTTGACCATTGAACATGGTTTAGTTAAATGATAAATACCTTATGTAACGATACCTAAGGACATTGAGACGGTATCGAGATAAATATATATAACGATACCTAAGGACATTGAGACAGTATCGAGATGAAAATGTAACGATACCTAAGGACATGGAGACGGTATCGAGATGAATATGTGACGATACCTAAGGACATTGAGACGTTATCGAGATAGCTGGGACCATGATATATGAGGACTTCGGTGACGTATCAGGACAACCCTAAATAATATATAAATATAGATATATATATATTATAGCCTGAGCGTGCACATGACGGAAAATGAAATTATGACGTTGAGAGTGTTGAGCTTGCTCCACCTCAACTAAGGATTTAAAGGTGCTATGTCCAGATGAGCACGATATTTATGAATTATGATTTCAGTTGAATAGTAATGGTAAACTATGTTTTGAGATGAAGAAGTATTTATGTACCATGATTTTAAGCTACATACCTATGAGAAGTTTTATACAAAGAATTTCATTTATGCTTAGACAAGCATGTTTTAGTATGAATGTTTAATGTCCTGTCACTCACTAGACGTATGTCTAACGGTTTTCTTTAAAATGTTTTCCTTATTCCCCAGGTAGAAATCGGTATCCAGGAGCTTAACCTACCCTCACAAAGTCTCTGCTGCGGATCCTCCCTTAATTTGTCAATATTAGATTTTTGTGTTGACTGGCATATAATAGAGAATGGAATGCGGGGATTAGAAAAGTCTTGTTGTACAAATTTAGCAGATGATATTATAACCTCTACTTGTGTGTATGATAATGAGGAGAATGTTATATAGATGGATGTATGTAACTCATGCTCTTTTCCTAGATCTAAGAGGGTGATTTGGGGGAGGGTGTGACAAGCTACGTCTAATGTAATCATTTATTCTATTGATTTTCATGATAATAATTTAGTTTTTTTATTGTGAAAATGAAGAAGGGAAAACGAATGAGAAATCCTATGGAAGGGGAGGAAGAAAGGGAAATGGAGGAAGGAGGGAAGAGGGAAGAGAAAGAAAAAAAAAGTTGTCGACAGTCAACGGTCACATACAGTCGGCCGATAGCCACGACATTTGGCCAATGGTGATTGTCAACTTACAGTGTTAGAGACAATCGCTGCGTTTAAGGCAGTCGGCTCACAACATCGCAATGGTCAAACAATCGAAATGTAGCATTCTGCCGCCAATGGTCAACGATAATGATTACAACGATCACAGGAGTCGATTGGCAACGATCATAGAGGGCAATTGTCAATGGTCATCGATGTCTAATTATAAGAGGTAGAAGATGAAGAGAGATTTTTTAAAATTCCACAATATTCATTGAGAACTCTACTTCCAAACTCATGAGTTTGGTTTATTATTCTTAAAAAAAAATTATTTCAAGTGCCTAAATATAGGCTTGGCTTTTGAAGCCAAGCCTTTTCATTCCAAATTTTTTATTCATAAATAATTTGAGGTTGCTAACATGAATGAGAGAAATTCACAACATATTTCTCTCTCCAACCCATTGTTTTGAAGAAAAAAAAAGGGGATTTCCACTATTTGCATGAACCAAAAAAAAAAAAATCCACCTTGCAAGGAATACTGTAACGACCCGACTTCCTAGGACTTGTTCTAGGTCATTACTTCATGCATGCATACACCTCAAAATGACACATTTCATATATTTGACTAAAGTCAAAGATATTTATAAAATAAATAACTTCATTAAATTTAAATAATTAAAAATCTTGGATCGGGGTACCTCTAGAAGTTATGAAAACAGAACTGTAAATTTTGCATAAATATCTAATGGCGCAAAACCAATATTCTGAATTTAAATATTAAGACTAAGATTTAAAAACATGAAAATACAAAAACATGAGCGGAAGCATTTAAATGGTCCCAACGGCACGGTCACGGATTCTTCCTGTCATTCGCGTGTTTGTCCTTCCCTTTACCTCAAAGTTGGCTTTTTGGCCCTTAATATCAAATTAATTAATTTTAATTAATTAATTAATTAATGTTTTGATGATAACAAACCTGCTTTTTTTATTAACAATTTGAGTGTTTTGAAGTGTCCATTGTGTAGAGCTTGGAACAACGGTTCCAATGCAATTTGAATCACTCAAATCGGAGTTCAAACGAAGAAGATATGGCTGGAACAAGCTTAACGGAAAAATATCCGATGTCGATGACGTGGCGGCCAAATCATCAAAGTGGACCTACCAGAGGATGACAAGTGGAGAAATAGATAAGTGACACATGGAGCTTTTGATTTTTGTTGGTTTTAAAAAGAATGGTTTTAAAAAGAAAATGAATTTAATATTATTATACGTTTGTGTCTAAAGGCTAGTTGCTTTTAAAAGAAAATGAATTTTATATTATTTTATGTGTGTGTCTAACGGCTAGTTGAGTTTAAATTTCAACCATTCAATTTTCTTTTACCAACATCTAATGGTCCAAATTTAATGTAGTTTCCAACAACTTTTCTCTCTTTTTAAACACTTCATCTTCTCCAAATTTTAAGAACTTTTATTATTTTTCAATCCTCCATAATTCATTAAGCTTCCATTGTTGCTCTCTCTCCAAGCTTCAATTTTATTCTTTTCATCTAATTCTTGAGAGAGATTTATTGTATTGTGAGGATTGATTTATTGAGAGCTTAAATTTGTACATTTACTCTTTGAGAGAGTTTTCCTCATCTTATTCTTCATTTCCAAAATTCATTGTAAGGGTTGCTCCTGATCCCTAAAAAGAGTGGTTGTAACGGTTTGATCCTAATCCGTGGAAAGGATTGAGTTTGCTCTTGAACTCGCAAAAAGAGCGGTGTAGCGGTTGGGCTCTAATCCGTGGAAAGAGTCGGTAGATCCTTATTCAAAATCCCAAGAGGTGTTTGGGAAAGTGGATGTAGGTCGAGTTTGACCGAACCACTATAAAAATTCCCGATGTTAATTTCTCTATCCCTATCCTATTTATTTTTGCAATTATTTTGTTATTATATTTTATTGTATGAAATTAATTGCAATATTTATTCCTTGAAATTAATTGGTCATATTTGTTTACTTTAATTGGTAGTCCTTAAATTTGCATATCATTTACCAATCTTATTATTAGAATTAAATAGGGTGCTTAAAAATATTGGTTTTATTTTCTTGGTTAATTTTGGATTGAATTTATTTGCATGAAATTCTTGTTTAAATTACTTGTTAGTATAAAGTGTATTAATTTGTTTAATTGGGCCCACATTATTTAAAAAGTTTTCATTAGCTTAAAGAAACCCTATTCACCCCCTCTAGGGTTGTCATACCGGTCCAACAAAAAATACTCAGTAAGTGACCCCATTATCGGGATCGCATGCATTCTGATACTGTTCCAGGTGAACATCTAAGTAGATAACCTGCCCGCTCAGTCACTCATATCTAGTGGCCTAAAGGCGCACCGTCAAAATCATGAAAGTGAACCTGATGGTCCACGGTATGGTAACATGGAGGTGAACTCGTCAGTTCACACATGTCTAGTGGCCTGATGGCGCACCGTCAAAACATAAAAGTGAACCTGATGGTACACGACGTCATGTCTAGTGGCCTAATGGCACACCGTCAAACATGGAAGTGAATCTTTCGATTCATGGTATCATAACATGAGGCGTGACGGGGAGGTAAATCACCACTATCTGTCTAACATGTATTTCATACATACATATATATATATATACACATCTAATAACAGAGTTTCACACCAACAAATCATAAATTCATAAAACATCATAAATGTACGTGCTCAATTTCCATGGATCATAAAAAAAACACTCAAATTTCACTGATAACTTTGGTAACATGAACTAGGGCGTCTGGCACAAATGCAAGTCGATAATAACGTCACTTACCTCAAAATTAAGTCCACTTCACCACCAATTCATCTTTTTTCCTTGCCTTGAGTAACCCTAAACATAAATTAAAATTAACTTAAATAATCAAACTTAAACCAACAAAAATGCTTAGACTGGCGATCTCCAAAAGCTTACCCAAAACGAGGCTCGAACTAAGATTGAGCCCAAACTTTTCTCAACAAACCAAACCTAACACAAGATCAACGTTAGAGAATTAACCAAATTTTCCAGCAGCCAGAGACCAAAATCCCAAAACTCACCCAGTTTTACAGGTTCTGTTCAGCAACGATTATGGACAAACCAGACCTCCAAATAACGATCCAACCGTTCAGAATGGTACCCCATGTGTCTCGATCAGGCTGACAAAATTTCACTACGATCCGACAGTTGAAACTCGTTTCCGAAAGCTGTCGCTGAAAAACTGAACTGCACTGCCTCTTTCTCGTTCTCCGTTTTTTTGGGTGTAATTTTCTCCCTCTCTACCTTATTAGGTCACTTAATAAAATATACCTACAATCCCAAACCCTAATTCCTTAATAACTTAGGGTTACATATATATTTTAAATTTCTTTTCCCTCCACCAATTCCACTAAACAAATTAAATCCCCAAATTTAAATTCAATTTCCACCAATTAAATTTAAACCCAAATCTTTTATTCCGTTTAATTTAAATTGAATTATCTTTCCAATATAATCCAATTAACCCTTAAAATTTCAAAATAACACCCAAATAATTTAAGATAATTAAATTAAAATTACCTAAAATTTTGGGTTGTCACAGATACTTTTCCAAATTTTGAATTTTCTAACTCTTTTTTTTTCAAAAGGTTGAATTATATTTAATTCTGTTTTTTAAATCTGGATAAAAATTATTTTGAATCTTACTCCTAGTTTTCATGTATTGTTTAATTGAAATCTGTCATGTGGATATATCTTTTATTCTTAACTATTATTGTGACTTTGACATGGTCTAAATTTTTTTTGCATACTCGAATAAAATTTTTATCTAATTTCAACCGAAAGTTAATATGTGACCATTTTAACTTACTATACATTATATTAGATATATATAGCTCAACGATTATAATTTATGAGAGATCATAAGTTTAAATTTCCAACTTCACGTACGTGATAGATCTCCAAAGAGACACACAAGAAAGGAGGATACGTACAAGAAATATTGGTTCTATGTTTATTATTAGTTATAATTATGGGAGTAGAGATCTAACGATGGACATTCATGATAGCAATTATACATCATTTATTGAAATATTTTTAGATTGACCATGTCAAACTCAATCTAAGCTCAACCAAAAGTTAACATTTAGCCAATTTAGCTCATTCATACATTGAAGGCTAAATTATACAAAATACACCTAAACTTAAAAAATACCTTTGAACTTTCAAAAGTTTAAAAAATATTCTTAATCTTTTAAAAAAGTTAAAAAAAAATACTCTTACCGTTAGTTTTGGATAGAAACTGTTTTGTTTCACAATTAAAAAAAAATCGAAAATACTCTTACTATGAATATATGAACACAAACCGTTAATACGAATTTGAAAAATATCCTTGAACTCTCAAAAGTTGCATTAATATTCTTAGTTCTAACAACAACACAATTTAAAAAGGCTCCTATTGTTAATATAGTGATCAACTTGTTTGAAGCTTTCTTGAGTCATATCTTGTTCAGACGATAAATGGAGTCGAGTAGTTAAAACTGAAGCATCAATTTCAAAAAAAATGATATAAATATCATTTTTTTTACAAACATACTCTCATTTTTCTCTCATTTGTCCAATTCTTACATCAATTTTCTCACAACAAAAATATAGACCAAAATTTTAAGTTAAAACATAAAATCCCACGAAATTTTACAAAATCCCAAAATCAAAGTCTCTGACGGCAAGAACTTGTCGAGGGTTCTTACAATCAAATAATATTTGTAATTACTGATCTAAACAACCTCTACTACTGAGTAGTATTAGTAGCAAGATCGGACCGATCACTAGGGGAAGTGCGAAGATTGGTTTCACAAAGTAAATTCTCTAGTTAAATAGGTAAACGGGGGGGGGGGGGGGATTGGTTGTGGAATTGAGGATGTGTATAATAAAGACATGAAAATAAATGGGATAAAGGTGCAATCTAACAAAACGTTCTAGCTTAGAGGAACAAAATCACCCAATGTAATTTTGATCTTAGGATGTCCTACTCAATTAGCTCAAACACACAGGTCTACTTAACTGATAATCCTGAGTTAAGCGTCCCAAACTATTAATTAATATTTCCATCTGTTGTGATGAAAAACGTATTACAGATTGTCGTGAGCGTGTTAAATTAATGAGTTAAATTATCTTAATTGCATACAAGTTTTCTCCAATTGAGCCCAAGTGTAAGTTTAAATGGAGTGTCTTGGCAAGCACCAGGGTCGAACAGGGAGACTTAGGCTAATGATTTATGCTTGAACTTAATGAATGACGATATTTACATAATTTGTCTTCAATAAATGCGTTGAGCGATTGTTTGTACAACTAAAAGAGTGAGTTAATTACAAACTAAAGATGAGAATAGGTGAGGTAAATGGTGAGAGTGGTAGTGGAGATATGATGCTGATACATGCCATGAAATGCATGTTTTTGGGCCTTTATTCTTGCGCTTTTACTTTGAAAAATAGATTCTTGCATGAGTTTTTCCTTGAATTTAATCTTAATAAGTTAAAATGAGCTAATGAGAGGTTGATCGTGCTTAAAAGATGTTATTTGTTGATTTGAAGGTGATTTGGTGAACTTTGGCAGGTGTTTGAGGCCAGATTGCAGATTTTCCTGTCTGATGCGGTCGCATCATATTCGATGTGGCTGCATCATGAGCCCGAATTTTTCAGATTCGCGCCCAATTAATTCTTGTTGCTATTTTCTCGGTCAAAGCTGTTATTCAATACCTAGAATGCTGGGAAAACATTCAGAACATGATTTTAGGTCATTCATCAATCACCTTGGCCTATATAAAGGAGGAGAACCCTTCCATTTCAAGAATCAACTCTCCATCTATAATCATTAATAAATAGTTTATTTACAAACCACGAGCTTAAGGGCATAAATTCCAACACAAGCAACCTAGAACTATATGTTTTTTTCTGCTTTTATTTTTCTGTAAACACACCCGAAGGACTGTTGTTCTGATTTTTTTCATTCTCTTTTAGGTGCTTGCTTGGGAAGAACAAGCACAAATGCTACTATTCATCTAAAAAAAAAGAGAACTTGGCTAGATTGAGAGGCAAGTTGAGGAGTTTTTCTTGTATTTCCTTTCTCATTTATTGTGTCTTTTAAGTTTATTTGTATCAATTTAGTATTAAGTTCTTTAGCTACTGTTTTTCATTCTTTTTACATTTAGACAAGTTTGTATTCGTTTCTAAATTAATATTATGAGTTCCTCCATTCTTTACACTTTGTGCTCTTTACCTTTCATTGCGAGCTAAACATCCTTTTGGGATTTAAAGATAAAGATGTAGATACCCTAAGGATGAAATAAAAGCACCATATGTGTCTCATTTTACCTTGCTCAACACTTAGTCTACGTTTGCTTTTATTAATTTTATGAATATTGTAATGACCGACTTTCCTAAAGCAGAAATTGGGTGTTACTATGCATGCAAGTTTTGGAAAACATAAAATTCGATTGTGCTGATAAATAGCAACAAGAAAATTCACAAATGCTTTATTAAACAAAATCACATTAAATTTGTTCGGAATTCTTTGAAATAACAATTTAAATAAAAATAGAAATTTCAAAACAAAAATGTTTTACTCAATACAAGGCTAGTCCTTGTTCTCTTAAATAATTCAAGAAAAATGACCACACAAAATCATGCTGCAGAAGCTCATAACCAAAATAGTCTCCATGGCACGTATAACAACATCTCGTCAAACACCTCAGACGCACTTGCCATCATACCACCTTAATTTCAAGCACAATACATGTATGAAAAAAGTAGAAATAGCAGAACATACTGTAAGTTTTAACTTCATGATTATACATTAAAACCTTAATATTGTATAAAACAATAAATGCTAAGATATTTGAACTAGATGATTTTCACAATAACATTAGTTAGAATAACATACTTTGATCTATGATAATAGTCTTCTAAGGGATTGTGTTTCTCTCTCTTAGCCTTCCTTTAGAACTTAATTAGGTTTCTTGATGAGGAGAAAAGAACTACTTAATGAGGCAAAGAGAGGATCAATATCCCTATGTCTTTATATAAACACCTCCCATTAGGGTGTTTAATTCGGAAATTATCTTTTACTTAATTTAGGAATTATCTTTTACTTAATTTTTCTAAAAAAATAATAGACCTAAAAGATAAAGTAGTAGATAATGCACATGGGTCACATTAATGATAATATTAAATTTAAAATAAATCTAACATTCTCCCACTTGGCCCTTTTGACATTATTTACTATATACGTTTATAAACATAATGCGCAGAAAAGATAATTTTTTTTTTAAACTTCATATCATGATATCAATGTCAAGTCAAAGAAACTACTAAAGGATCATGATGGTCAATCGTCATTGCATTAACATACTCTCTTCCATGTATCACATGAATAGTTCTTCATCTAATATGATCTATAATAAAGATAATCAATAATGGTCCAACAATAAGTGTCTTTATCAAAGACAATGTCATGTTTGATCTACATAATTCATTTATGTATCTACCAATCATAAGAAATAGGACCGTAAGATAAAATCAGAAACATTCAATAAATGAGCTTAGAGTGTCAAATAACATAATCATAATATCAATAATTGTATCCACTAATGCCCATATGTTCGACATGTTCATTACATGTCTTTGATGACAATTCTTTAGTCAGTAGATCCGCAATAATAAGGTTAGTGCTAATGTATTTGAGTGACACTCTTTGTTTCTGATCTACTTCTTCTTTAACATCAAAGAATTTTTTGAATACTTGTTGTTTTTAGAGAAGAAGACAACTGTGGAATTATCACAATAATTTTCAGCAACTTTGCAATACTGTCGACATTTCCAAGTCTTGAAATAAAGTTCCACAACCCTAAATTATACATGAACTGTAGGCTCGAAGCATGCTACAAATTCAACTTTCATAGTGGATGCAACGATGATAGACTGCTTCGTACTCTTACATGAAATTGCTCCTCCACATAATAGGAACAAATAGCTAAATGTTGGTTTTTTCATATATCCACATAGCCAACAACCTCTAAAAAACTGACTTGTTTGATAACCGTTCTTGTTTCTTGTTTCTAAAATTTGAGAAACATTTATTAAAATGGGGCCAAATTTGAGAAACTACAAAAATTTGAGAAACATTTATTAAAATGGGGCCAAATTTGAGAAACTACAAAAAGTAGTTTCTCCCTGTTCTGTTTCTATTTTATACCATGTTGTTTCTTAAATCTATTGAAACTCATCCTTGGCTTGTTGTTAGTCATGTATACTCATTACAACTTTTCACTTTTTGGTTGTGTGCTCAACTCCCAAAATTGACATTTTAATTTGTTTTTTTTTCCCTTTTATATTTTTATATTTCTTTATAATTTTGTTATTTACAAAATTAATTCTACTATATTTATATTTTTTTTAATTTTGAATTTTAAAATTCTCCAATATTTATTTTATATATTATTTTAATTTTCAATATGTTATTAATTTTTTATATTTCAAATTTCAACTCCAAAGATAGACACTTTGATTTTTTTGTTTATATTTATTTCCATCTTTATATTTTTATTTATTAATTTTGATATTATAAAAATAAGTTTGCTATATTTATATTCTATTTTAATTTTGAATTTAAAAAATCTCCAATAATTAGATTTATATATTATTTTTTAATTTTCATTTGTATATTAATTTGTTTTTATAATTCAACTTTTGAGTATTAAAATTTGCAATATGCATGTTTATATATTATTTTAATTCTAATATTTTTAGTATATATGAAATCGAGTAGAATTTTACATTATATAAGTTTTGCTGACTAAGACATTCATTTAGCTTTACTTTAATATTTTACAATCACAAAATTTACATAATAATATTTATAATAATATAATTAAGTTGGATTTGACTTGACATCACCTAAGACAAATTACTCAAATTAGAGATGACAACGTTGATCAAATTTGGGCAACATATATGAAGGATAGGACACAACTTTGTTATTATATTTAGTTGTCATCGAGACTTACCTGTATTAGATGACACAAACTTTTTATAATATATTTTTCGATATTTAATGTATGATATATATTCTTTTTTATATTATATTATTACAAAAAAAACAAGAAACAAGAAACAAGAAATAGTTATCAAACGAATTTCTGTTTCTGTTTCTTTTTTTTTTTCAAGAAACAGGAAACAAAAATAGTTATCAAACATGTTCCTGTTTCTTGTTCTAAAAAAAGAAGAAATAGGAAACAAGAAACAGGGAACGAGAAACAAGAAACAGGAAACGGGAACGTTATCAAACAGACCCTAAATATCCAATCACCTTAAGATGATTAGATCTTCTGTAAGTAAGCAAATAATCCTTTGTTCCTTGTAGATAGATACCTTAACACTTTCTTTGCAACTTTCAAAATGATCCATTCTTAGATTACTTTGATACATGTCTAGCATACCGACATACCGACAATTATGATAATAGAAGCATAAGGAATTGTTTCTATTTGATTTTATTCCAATTCATTCTTTGGACATTACATGCGACTAAACTTATCTCCCTTCTAAATTGAAACTATGCTTGGAGAGCATTTATCCATATTAAATCTCTCAAAAGCTCTATTAATATATGTTTTTTGTCTAATCGATTCCTATAATTTTTTTTTATCTAAATTCCCATTAGAAAAGTCATTTTCACATCCATTTGATGAAGTTCTAAATCATAATGAGCAACTAAAGCCATAATAATTCTCAATGATTTTTTTCTAAAGACAGAAAAAAAAAGTCTATTTATAGTCAATACCATCCTTCTAAGTATAACTTTTGGCAACGAGTCTAGCATTGTATCGTTTGATATTTTCATTTGAGTTATGTTTGGTCTTAAAGACCCATTTACACCCAACTCTTTTACTTCCTTTAGGCAATTCTATAAGGTATCAAACCTCATTGTAATCCATTGATTTTAACTCTTCTTTCATGGCATCTAACCATTTGACAGAATTATTACTTTCAATGGATTGTGAAAACAAAACTGGATTATTATCAATATCTAAGTCAAATTCTGACTCATGCAAATAAACCATATAATCAACAGAAATAGTTGATCTTCTTTATCTTACCGATCTTCTTAATTCTATTTCTTGTGGTTCTTCAATTAAAGGTTCATTCACTAAAATATCATTATGTGGTGTTTGATCATTAATTTGTTCTTCTGTGGATTGTTAACAAAGTCAAGAACTATAGGAACAACAACTTGAAAAGAAGTTATAGAGGAAGGAATTCACACCCTAACTTCTTGAATTTTTACTGTATGTGGTTCCAAACTCCCACTGATTTCGCCATCTTTATTGAACCTTGCATTTCCAGTTTCAACTATTCTCGTATCGTGGTTAGGACAATAAAATCTATACCCTTTTGATTTTTCTGGATAACCAAGGAAGAAACCACTTGTTGTTCTTGAATCCAGTTTTCATTCGTGTGGATTATAAATTATTACTTCTCTGCTTGGCAACCCCAAACATGCAGGTGCCTTAAACTGGGTTTCCTTCCTGTCCATAGTTCAAAAGGTGTTTTTGGAACTGACTTACTAGGAACCCTATTCAATAAGTATTAAGCGGTTCTTAAAGCATACATCCACAATGATATGGGTAAAGATGAATTAATTAATATACTCCTAACCATATACATTAATGTACAATTAGGCCTTTTGCAACACCATTTGTTGTGTGTCTTGCATTGTGTATTAGCAATATGTCATGACTTTCTAGGAATTAGCAAAAGACAGGTCACTGCCATTTTCATCATATTTTTCAAAATATTCAACACCTCTATCAGACCTTGTGATTTTCACCTTTCTATCTAATTGCTTTTTAACTTCATTTGATAAATACTTTTAAGGCATCTATCACTTGAGTTTTTTTTTTCATACAATAAGTATATATATCCATATCGTGAAAAACATCAATAAAGGTAATGAAATATTTTTCTCCACCAAAAGATAGAACATCAAAGACCCAAATAACAGTGTGTATAATTTCAAGGGGCTGTAAGCTTCTTGTGGCTGCTTTATTACTTGTTTGTTTTGTTTGTTTCCCCTTAATACAATCTACACAAGTTCCAAGATTAGTAAAATCCAAATCTGGAAGGATTTCATTATTTACCAATCTTTAATTCTTTATTTGGATATGCTCATGCATGGTACAAAAACCATCAAACTTAATGGTGGTCAAGGTACTCATTAGTGTTCCAGCAAGTGACTTATCAACTGACTTAGACTAAGAATATTTTTCATAAATTCCTTAGCATTTTTAGTTTTTTTTTTAATTGTGGACTTGATATTGTTTTCTACAATCATTCGCATAAACATTAGACTTAAATCTATTTGATCTTTTGGAATCTTTATAGGAAGATCTTTCCTCGACACTACTAGCATTAGTAAATGCAGCAGAAGCAGGCTTCTCACTTAAAAGTGTCAAGTCAAGATCCAAAACACCAAGATGGAATTGAAATTATTTGCACTAGTTAGAGAAATTGAGTACGTTCAACTTGATTATAGACATAGCTTACGAATGAAGAGAAACTGAAAGAAATACTTGCAAATATAGAATAAATATGTTTATACATTATTGGTTTGAGAAATAAATTTAAATATATAATGTAGATTCAGATAACAAATGATCGTCATTAAGCATATATTAAAGTTCTTCTTTGGAAGATACAACGTACAACATTTATACACAATTGATGCTAAATTTAATTTCACATCATTGGTAATCAAAATGCTCAAATTAGATACATTAGTTATCTTTAGATATACTAAAAAATATCTACCAAACATCTCAATTAACCACAATAAGGTTCAAAATGTTTTATAATAATGAAAATCAATATACTCATGATAATATTTTCAATGTTTCATAATATCATCTCCTTCATTAGTATCACATAAACATGAGTAATTGAATTAACTTTAATTTGATATCTAAATTTATCATAATATAGATATCATAATCAAATAATCGCAATAATTTATCACCTTAATTTGCAAAACATTATCAATGGAATATCGGTAAGACTTACTAATTTGACCACTTTGGTAACTAACAAATTATTCATAACATAGATATATCACAATAAAACAATTACAAACATGAGTAATTGGATTAACTTTAATTTGATATTTATAGAACTTACATTTACTAACTTGGGCACTTTGGTGACTAACAAATTATTTATACTATAAATATGAAAATTTTTCTTAGATATAAAAAATGTCAAACTATTTACATAAAATAGCAAAAAAAAAAAAAAAAAAAAAAAAACACTGATAGACATTGATCAACTTCTATCAGCATCTATTAGTGATAGACTTCTATCATTTCTATCACTGATAGACCTTGATAGACTTCTATCGGTGTCTATTACAACTATCTAAAAATTTTGCTATTTTGTGTAAATAGTTTCCTTTATTTTTTTATTTTTAAAAACTTCCCAATAGATATTATAATAAAATAATTACAAATAATTTATCACGTAAATTTGCAAAACATTATTAATTGAAGTTTAATGAAAGTGCAACTGAAAGCATACTTTAAATTATTTGTGATATATACCTAACATATAAAGATAATAAATACATAATTTATTATACCACAATTTATGGAATTTAAACATGCATAATTTATTATCTTCTAAACTTAATAGATTAGTACAATCATATAAAAATACATAAACATTAATGGGAACATAATTAATCTTACATAACATTAATCTAAGAAATTTTTAGGCAAGATTTAAGTTTTATCTTTTCGAAACAAAAAAAATAAAGATAAAAGATTTTCCATTAAATTCTAAAACTTATTTGTTTTCATGAATTAATTTTCATTTTGATATTTATATAAATCTTACTAATTTGGCCAGGTGACTACAAATTATTCATAACATATAGATATCAAAATAACATAATCTAAGTAATTTATATCATACCATTTATAAAATATTAATATTTCAAATAATTTTATCGATGAAATATGAAAACTGTATACATTACATTGTGTAATTTAAACTACAAGGATAAAACATACTTTATTTAATTACCATGATATACATAATACATAAAACCAATAATAAATGCATCATTTATGGTTGACAAATTTAAAAAGAAGTTAAATATACATAATAAAGGACTATTAAAATTTAAACCGAAAAACATGATATTTAATTTAAAAATTAATATGAATTAAAAATTCATGATTTGCCGCAAATTGTCGTAGGTTTGAAATTATAACCTCATCAAAAAGTAATTATTGAGTTTGATACCAAACTCATATTACCATTAGATTTATTAAAACTATGTAATTTTTCAGAAAATTATAAGATATAGCAAACACAAAACCAACTAAAATAAAAGTGATGCAATCTCAAGATTTTTTATGAAGAATCCTTGGAGTTATTGCGTTCATTATCAATGGAAAAACTTGATCTATTATACAATTTAATACATAAAATCACATTGATTCGTGGCAGAAAATAATGATACATTAAAAAGTAAATTCATAGATTAAAGCATGATTGCCGACAACAAATAATGATTTATTTAGTGCAGAAACAAAAAATTGACTATATATTAAAACATTAATAGAAAATCACAACTTTTCAATCAATGTTTTGATACCACATGTATGTTTTAACTTCATGATTATACAATAAAACCTTAATATCGTATAAAACAATAAATGCCAAGATCTCTGAACTAGATGATTTTCACAATAACATTAGTTAGAATAACATACATTGATCTATGATAATAGTTTTCTAAGGGATTGTGTTTCTCTCTCTTAACCTTCCTTTAGAACTTAATTAGGTTTCTTGATAAGGAGAAAAGAACTAAGACCAATATCTCTAGGTCTTTATATAGACATCTCCCATCAGGGTGTTTAATTAGGAAATTATCTTTTATTTAATTTAGGAATTATCTTTTGGGAAATTACTATAAACAGAAAAATATCAAACTATTTACAAATATAGAAAAATTTTACTGTCTATTTGTGATTGACCGCGATAGAATTCTATCGCTCAGGCAAATAAATTATATCGCTTGAGCGATAGAAAATGATAGAATTTTATCGCGATCTATCACTGATAGACCGTAAATTTTTTCTATATTTGTAAATAGTTTGACTCATTTTTCTATATTTGAAAATAGCCCTTATCTTTTTCTTAATTGGCCTAATAAAATAATATACCTAAAAGATAAAAGTAGTAGATAATGCACATGGGTCACTGATTCATGCCATGAAAGGCATGAAATTGAGCTTTTATTTGGGCATGTGGAAAATAGGTTGTTACACGAATTTTATCCCAACTTTTGTCTTAATATGTTTAAATAAGTTTAATGAGGGTTAATTATGCTTAAAATATGTTATTTGCCGATTTGGTGCTGATTAGGTTTGTTTTTTTTATTATTTTTCATGTGATATGCCCACAACTATAAGTGATGTACCAACGCTGTCGAGTCCTAACTTTCTAGAATTCGAACCAGTCAAGAACAGTTGCGATTTTCACGATTTTAACAGTTGGGCACCTCCGATTTTGCTTGGTAAACACTCAAGACACAAATCTCGGCCCTCCTCAACCATTTTGGGGCCTTTAAAAGACAAAGAAGTTTTCCATTTTGAACATACAACTCTCCATCGCCGAGACCATCACTATTTCACCATTTTTCTGTCATTTTCCAGCAACTTGGATTTCTTTCCAAAGTTTCAAGTCAGTAGTCTTAAGAACAAAAATTCTTATAAGGCATAGCGGCTCTAGGATTTCTCTTCCCACAAAAGTGTGTGTCGAGGCTCAATTCTTCAAGAGAAGGAATCATCCTAGGAAAATATTTGTCACTTAAGGATTTTCCTAAGTTTTCTTGAGTTGTTTTATTTTCCAGCATTACTTTCTTTGTTATTTTTCCATTTTAATTTCTATCGATCAAACTCCTCATTGTAGTGAAGGTTCTTGATTTAATAAAGATGATTATTTTATTTTTTCCATTTTAATTAATTGCTTCTTACAAGGTTCCAAAACTTTAATGTTTATCAAGAGAGTCGACAATGTTCCTAAACTTGATAGACAGTAGCCACAAACTTCTCAAATGATCGATTCTGACCTCGAAACAAGTATAGGACATTTTAAACCAACCCCTTCAATAAAACATGTCAACAAATACCCACAAAAAGGGTACTAAAAATTTACTCCAATTGATGTTGGCCGACTATCCCAACGATAAAGCACCGGTGTGATAGTGCACGGTAACAACGATCACAATCAATAGTGATGATAAATAGCCAATTACAAAAAAAAAAAAAAGTATTTAGCTATTTACACACTCAACTACTAACATACAACCTTGTTAAAACATTAGGTCCTAAGAACCCTTAGTGCTTCCAATGTTCTTTTTCTTCTAGTTTATTATTATTATTCTTTTAAATAAACAAATGTCAAGCCGTTAATAAAAAAAGGGATGTTAAAGGATTGAAGAAGAGATCAGAGAAAAAAGAGGGAAAAAAGAGAAGTAAGAGGGTATTCATGGTTTTTGTTCATATACTAAGAGTTTTTTTTATTATTAAGTTTAAGAGTATTTTTAAAACTTTTGAAAGTTATTTCCATCCAAAACTCGTTGTAAGGGTATTTTTTAATTCTCTTTGAAAGTTTAAGGTGTTTTTGAAACTTTTGAAAGTTTAAGAGTATTTTTAACACAAAATACAAAGTTTAGGGATATGTAGAATTTAACCTTCTATATTAAAAGAAACTGAAATCTTTCTTTTTTTTTTTTATTTGTATTTTTTTTCAATGCTAGTCAAACTCTAAGGGGGTGTTCGTTTCAAGGATTGGGATTGGATGGGTTAGGCATCCTAAACCTAACTCTTGTTTGCGACAAGGATTTAGAAAGTTTTGGCTTCCTACATTTTTTCTATGGGTTTGAATAATGTCTACTATTCAAATCCATGGGTTACTTTTTTTTAAAAAAAAAAAATTTAATATAGGAAGTTTGTCCAACTTCATGGCAACACGTCCGGTGACTGCCGTCAACCAACTCCGGCGGCCACTTCTGGCGATCGCTGCCGGTCAACTCTGACAACTGCCTCCGACCAACCTCCAGTGGCCACCACCGGCCAACTCCGACGACTGCCTCTGATCAACCTCTGGTGTCCGTCGTCGACCAACCTCCAACAACTATCTCCGACCAACCTCCGGTGACTGTCACCGACCAACCTCCAGGGACCCCTCCGACCAACCTCCAGTGACCGCCGCCAGCCAGCCTCCCGCAACCCCTTCCCCCCACCGACAAACTTTCGGCCACTGACTCCGATTGCCACCTCCAATGACCGCCATCGGCCAACCTCTCTTAGTATATAATAAACTAAACAAACTTGTATATAAAAACACTTTTAAGAAAGAGTTGTCAAACACATGTGTTTTTATTTTAAGGAGTTTTTATCAAAAGTATTTAAATAAAAATGAATTTTTGAAAAGCATTTTTTTCTAAGTCATTTCAAATAAGTCATTAGGCTGCAATCGTATAATTAGGTATATTTATTTAGGTTATATGTGTAGAAAGTCCTAATTTAATTTAATAACATCTTCATTTTTTTTCCTTGGTCAATTTAACTAGCTCGAAGACTTAAAATGTTGGAAATAACTTAGCGGCCAAATAAAAATTAAAACTCAAAATTTATGATGGTTTATTGCGCTATTTCCAAATATAAAAAATGAGCCAAATTATTTACAAATATAGAAAATTTTTTACAGTCTATTACCGACAGACCACTTCTATTGACTGAGATAGTGAAAATTTTCTATATTTGTAAACCGTTTGATATTTTTTCTATTTATAACAATTTTCCTTTTTTATTCCTCAAATGTAATTTGATAAAAAAAAAACTATAGTTTTTCAATAATTGAATTTAATATTAAAATACTAGTTTATTTCAATTTTTGAGCGTATTATGATAAAAAAAATCGATCATTTTCAAATTAGTTAAAGTGACAAAAGTCTATGAAATTTTATTTTAAAAGCTAGTAAAATTAAAATATCAAATTATTAAAACAATAAATTAAATTAAATTATAATTTTAGTCAAAATCACTTTTTGAAAATTCAAAAAAAATCTTCGAAATTTTTTAGTTTATTTTAAATTTAACTATATTAATAATATCAAGATGACAAATTTAAGCTAATATAAAATCTAACCACTAATTAAATATAAGAAAATATTTATCTATAAAAATGCACCTCATTCGCAGGCTTCCACTCCAAACACAGGCTTCTTAAACCCAAACTTCCAAAACCTACACTCCAAACACAATTTTCTTAAACCAGGCTATCAAAACTTGCCTAACCCTAGGCTTAAAATTCTAAATCTGCGCACCAAACCCCTTAAACTTAGATTAGGTCAAAAATTCAAAATTTTTAAGCTTCCCAACCCACAATCATTCCAATTTGGGTAATTGTTAGCCTAACAATTTTTTAAAAGTAGACATCTCCTTAAAATTTTCATGTATTTAAGTAATCTCCTTTTTTTAAAAAAAATAAAAAATGTCATTAACAACACCAATCATCCACATTTTTTTTTCTGCTCTTCTTTAAACTTCCTTTTTTTTTCCTTGAATTTTTTTCAATCAATAAATCAAACTTAAATTACCTCTTTCTTTTTTTTTCTTTTTATTTTATTTTATTGAGAATTAAAACTACTATAAGAGCATTTTAAAAAACTCTTCATAAAACTTATGGAAAAATGATTCAGTTACGTCCGTAATTAAATGAATGGTTAATTACTTCGTCAGGTAATATTTAGTCCAATTTTTAATTTTAAAATCATAACAAATCTTCAATATTTATTAATATTTTATCCCTTTTTAATTTAAATATATACTTATTTGAATGAAAACATATTTTTATTTATTTAATAAGTTAAATAATATTTCAATAATAATAGTTTTAATTATTAGAATTTCTTTGTGTTGGATTGAAATCTCTACCCATATCTCCGACTCCACAAATATATACTTATTTGAATATATATATATATATATATATATATATATATATATATATATATATATATATATATATATATATATATATATATATTTGAATATTAACGATTTAAATTATTAGATTTTTTCTGTGGGAATTGGAATTTAGAATCTTTCAAAATCTCTACCTTATCTCCAATTAAATTGTGATTAACAAAATAACAAAAAGTAATGTATTTATTTAATTTAAAAATTTTAAAATCTATACATTTATTTACATGTTTTGATGATATATTTCTATTATTTGTTTATTAAATTATACTATATTTGAACCATTATTTTAATTTTTTTTTTCTTTTCGTGTAGGATTGAAACTTAGAGTCATCAAAATCTCTATCCATATTGAAATCACATATCAAACATTTATAAAGAAATTATTTTTCAAAATTGGTAACACATTTGCCTCACACATAGTAATAAACTAATTTTATAAATATTTATATGTTCTTTTCCTTTTTGTGTGGAATTGAGATTCGATGTTAGATGAGACAATAACAGTTCAGGTAAAATTTGAATGAAGGGTTTAACTCCATTTTGAACGGGAATGAATTTCAAAATCTTTTGGAATCTGATAATGGATAAAAATCACAATTATTAATGATATTATTCCTATAACTAACATTTCAAGACCCTTTAATATACTAAATCTATTAGAGGGCATTTGAGCTCCAACTGTGGAGGGGATATAACCCACCCAATATTTGGACCTCCCATTATAATAGTTGAAATTATTTATTATTATAACCTACACTTAGCTATAGTAATACTATTTGAAAATCCTTATATCTATAATATTTACTATTTTGTAACCATCCTCCATACTCATTGGTAAACAAACTAAAATAGTTTGATCTAAACATAGACTATTATAACTCATAGATTATAATAACCAACTCAGCACCTTAACACAACCTCTTAAATTTTTTAGGTTTTATTTTGGCAAGTATTTCACTAACTATTGTCGTAGATCCCACATTGGAAAAATGATGTGACCTCACAATTTTGTAGGAAGATACATGAGTTACTTCTCTCATTTGCCAATTGATTTTAAGATTGAATTTCATGGCTATTTAATATGGTATCATAGCCCGTGAAGCCCAACTCGAGAATGGTGAATTCAAAGAGACATCATCTTAAGGGAAGAAGTTGAAGATCATATTATTTGTAGATTTGGACTAAAGAAGAATTGGACTCGAATGAGACAAAAGAAAAAATTCGAGATTGAAATTCCTGATCCAAGGCTCAAATGGGCCTTATGTCAGGTGAGCCACGAGCTGAGGCCCATGATGAATTACCCTCGGCCATGACCTATAGTGAAGCCGAGGGTGGCCAATTTGGTGCACCCATAGTACAAATCCTAAGAGGAGGAAGGAAAAACCTTAGGTTGACCTATATATAAATCATTATGACTTAAGTAAGTTCATTCTCATTCCTAAGACTATTGCTACAACAAAAAATCTCTTACTCACTTAAGCATCGGACTACCACAACGGGTGTCCAAAATCTCCTTATTTTGTATGTCACGTGTTACATGGATTACAAAATCCTTGACAAACACCTAAAAACACACACATTACATTAGCATTCTATTAATGGTGTTGCGGAAATTAAAATAAAATAAAATATAAAGTTCAAATATGAAACTTTAGTTCCTCCTTAAAAAAAATCTTTTATCTTTTCAAAGTTTGAGACTAGATAAGCACAAAATTAAAAAGTAGAATTAAGTTTATAGTTTAGCTTGTTTTTAAATAGTTAATGACATATACATTTTAAAATATATATATATATATATATATATATATATATATATATAAATGTATAAATTCATGAAAAGTTACACAATATTTACTATAATTTTAAAGTAAAAAATGATAATAACAATTAAATAACTTAAGTTTTCTTTTGATAATTATTTAATTTTTAATCATTAAACTTATAAATACTACTTTTTCACGATATTTTCAAAATCCAAAACTAATTTAGTCCAACAACTTGTTCAAACCCCCATTAAATGCTAAGGCCTATATCCTTCAAAAGGGGACAAGGGAAACAACTATTTATATTTATGTAATTGACTTTGTAGTGACTTTAAATCAATAATAATAACCTTTATCCGTGGAATATTTGACATAGCATGTGATATATTTGACATAGCCTATTATTTAACCTTTTAAGTGCATGTGAAATATTTGACATAGCCTATTATTTTTTTCAACAACAAATGAGATGACGAGATTCAAATCTCTCACCTCTGAATTGAATTGAGCACATATATATTAACTAGTTGAACTATGTTTAAGTTGGTGTTGATATAGGAATTAGTAGCTATCTTGTATTTGATTAAGTCACTAGTTTGATCCTTCAGAGTGATTTTTGATTTTTTTTATAGAAAAATATCAATTTAAAATTAAACTTTGAACTTTCATAAGTGTATCAATTTATTACACCCTCCATTATGTTTTGTTTGAATAAACATCATGTTACATCTATAATTTTGTCAATTAAACTCCTAAACTTTCATAAGCGAATCAATTTAAACTCTCAATTAAGATTTCCTTTGAAAGTTGTTCATGTACCTATTCTATAATCGTCCATTTTATTAATCGAACGGTTGAAAAAGTCTATACACATGTCAGAATTGAATGCACGAATAATTTTCAAATGTAATTTTAATAAAAGGTGTAAATTAATTCACTGATAACAATTTAGCTATTTGATTGAAACAATTATATGTTTTACACGATATTTTTTTAACTAAATTTGAAGAAGGGTATTAATTCATACACTTACCAAATTTTAGGTTTAAATTGATACAACCTCAAAATTTAGGGGATTAAATTAAAATCTTTTTTTTTTTTTTTTTTTTTTTTTCAGTATGGGTGGTCCTTGATTTGGATGAAGTAATGCAAGGATTACTTTCTCCATGTGTGCCCCTTTTTTGGTTGTCATATACACAATATATTTTGGCCTCTTCTTCCCACATTAGTGAATTATGTCACATTAGGGTTCCTTATTATTATTGTTATTAATCTTAATCTATATCTATACTATATTAAATAGGGGCATAAGAAGAAATTTTTATTTTCCCATATTGTCCTTCAATTTTAAGCAAAATTCCATTATACCCTCACATCTCTTAGGTTAGTTACTACTCATCACCGATTCTATTTACTCACACCCTTTCATGTGATTGTTTCTTACGATTTTGTTTTATCAACACCTCCTCTTCTTGTCATCTCGTCATTCTTTTTTGGAAGTTTGATAAATCTTGACAACCCATCCAATTTCTAGATATTTACAACATGTAGTTCTCGATTTTTTCTTTCAAATCTCTACAAAGTAATTGTAAAGATGGTGAAGCATGACATTGACCTTCTTTTTGTCTTCAACAATGATCAATAATGTTATATTGTCTATGCTTTATGGAAATTGACGATGTTGTATTGTCTACATTTTCTGATAATCTATCTTTTTGTAATTTGAAATTGAACATATGTGAAATCTCTAATCTTAATCTAAATCTAAATCCAAATCCAAATTTTATTTCTTTATTTTCTATGTAAAAGCCAAATTTTTAAATTTATTTCCCTATTATAATTATTGTATATGCATAGTTCTTTCTATGAGCATTATAGATTCTTCTCACCCTCAATTTCAAATCCATCGATGTAGATGTTTTGGTTCAATCTACCATTATAGATATTTGTTTTCCCTTTAATCATAGGTTTTGGCTTTTGTTGTTTTTAGTTTTCTCTTCTAAAATTATTTATCTTAGTGGCATACTAAAAAAGATTCATCAAAATAAAATATTTAAAACACTAATAGGAGAAGATTTAATTATTATAATTTTCTTTTTAAAAAAAGATATGAGATCCTAATAATAAGAAATCAACCATCAATTTTACTTATCAAATTTCTAGAAAAAAAAATAAAAAATTGTCCATATCATAAAAAAAAAAAAAAATTATAACATCAAGAACCATAAATTTGTGTTCCATACAAAGAAGAAATGTTGTTTAGGAAGAAAATTTCCTTTATTCAATGTCTAAATTATTAAATATTTATTTACTTCATTTTTTTAAAAGATTTGAAGTGTATAATTCTGTTATATATATATATATATATATATATATTCCTTTGTTTCTTCCAAAAAGCAATCATCAAAGAATTACCTCATAGTCAAAGTAATATTTTATGTTATTATGTGACTTTTGTATCAATTTTATTTCACAAATTTTATTCCAATTATATCATTATGTAATTTGATTTGATTCATCCATCTATTTTTATATCTTCATTTCTTGTAATATTTTTATATATTTATTTATTGTATTTAGATGTTAAAAGCTGTAGAAATTTATATTTTAGGAAGAAATAAATTAAAGTATAAAGGTAGTTTTGTTTTTTTTTTTTTTTTTAAAAAAACAGTTTCGTCTAATTATAATCTTTAGCTTTGTTGTTTTGTTGTCCTTTAGTTTTCTTTTAAAAAATTCAAACCTTAGTTGCATATTAAAAAAAAATCATCCAAATCATGTATAAAAAAACTAAATCTAAAATCTTAAAAGGGAAAGATTTAGTTATTATAATTTTTTTTAAAAAAAATGATTTGGGTGATTAAATTCTAATAATAAGAAAATTACATTCAATTTTACTTATCAAATTTTGAGAAAAAAATTTACAAAAATTGTCCATATCATTAAAAAAAAAAATTCATAACATGAAGATGTGTTCCATGCCTATAAGAAATGTTGTTTATGAAGAGATTTTCATGTATTCAACATCAATTTATAAAATATTTCTTTACTTTTCTTATAAAAAAAATCGAGTCATATAATTCTTATGAAATATATTTTTTTATCTTTTTTTTCTTCCAAAAAGCGACAATTAAAGAACCACTCCATAATTAAAATAACAATTTAGGTTTTTATGTCACTTTTTTATCAATTTTATTTCACAAATTTTATTCCAATTATATCATTGTGTATTTTAATTAGATTCATCCATCCATTTTTATATATTTCTTTATTATAAATAAACTTGGAATAAGAAATATATAGTTTAAGCGCTTTTTTTTTTTTAAAAAAAGAAAAATCACTTCATCTCACGTTAAATATTTACCAATTAAATTCAATGAATATTCAATTAAAATTTAAATTATATCTTAAAACATTATATCATGAAAAAAGTATAATCACATGCATCACACGTGTCTTCCAACTAGTTATTTTAAAATTTATTTTAAATTCTTAGAAAGTTTATAAAACAAGCCCTTAATTAATGCGACAAACTTTTGAAATGCAATCATGATAAAAATAGAGACATGCCATATAAAGAGAACTTTGAAGATAGTTTCAAGAATTAACATTTAAGTTATTATTTTAGATCATTAACACTATAGTCATGTAGTTAATTAAAAAAAAGTTCAAATCCTATTTTTGTTTTAAATTTTGATACTACTTTCGATTTGGGTTAAAAATTTTCAAATGTTGGGCTTTCATTTTAAAAAAATCAAACAAAACCAAACCATTTTAGTGTATATGATTTGAGACTTGTTCAATTTTAGTCCATGTTGTTTTAAATGTTTAACATAATAGTCATTGTACTTTCAATATATTAGAAAATATATGCTGTGAATATGTTTTCAAAATTTATAGTAGAAATGCTAATAAATAATATTTTTTTTTTTAGAAAAACAATTGTAGTAAGAATTAAATTCAATATTTATTGGAAATACAAAAACTAGGACATTTAAAAATATATTGTCCAAAATTAAACAAGTCCCAAGTACTTGAGCAAAAGAGTATTTTATTAATGTATATATGTATTACCATGATTCAAGGGAGAATTTCAGTCATTTTCATATTGACACATTGACTAAGAAGTTGACAAATTATTTGTGCACAATAAACACTTATTTTAAGGCTAAATTATAAAAAATAGGTTTGAATGTTGTCTTTATGTAAAAATATTTATATTCTTTTAAAATTGTAATATTACCCTGATCTTTTTAAAAATGTTTCAATTCTATCTTTGGAGTAAAAATTTAATAGAATGTTGGATGAAAATTGAGATCTCGAACGATGTAATAATGACCTATAACAAAAGTTGAGTCTAAACACTGCTAAATTGTTCCAAGTCTCAATTTCCATATGATATTCTAACGAATTTCTATTTCAATGATAATTTTGAAATATTATCAAAGGTCAACAAAAATATTGCAACTTTTAAAAGAATAAATAACAAAGTTCGGATTTTTTTTTTTTTTTTGTGTAATTTAGCCTATTTTTAATAATGTATAAGTTTTTAACTATTAGTTCACACAACCAATTTATTTTGAACACAATTCAACTAATTTGACATTTTAGGTCTAACCAAGGCTAGAACTTCAAAATTTTCACATATTTTGTTTGTGCAAATAAAATTAGGGTTAAAATACTATTTTGGTTCTTATATTTAAGGTTTGTTCAATCTAAGTTTATATACTTTAAATTATCCAATTTAAGCCCATGTACTCTCAACAAATCTTAAATTTAGTCCCCACTGTTAGTTTATCATGCATTGATTTTTTAAAAACCTTTTGTTATCTATTAGCATTTTTACCAAAAATTTTGAAAATAAATTCACATATTGTATTTTCTTACATGAAAGTTATTATTATTATTTAACCAATTTTGGTAAAATTTAATTTTGAGGGACTAGATCTAAAATTTATTGAAAGTACAGGAATTGAAATTAGATAATTGAAAGTATAAAGACGAAAATTGAACAAACTTCAAAGTATGAGGACCTAAATGGTATTTTAACCTTAAATTTGATTGAAATTATAAATTACCAAAACTTTTGGAACAAAAATGTCAAGATTAAAAATTCAGATGTAACAATACAGTTCATTTCAGAAACTTAGTTTTTAAATTTAATTGAAGTCATCAAGTCTTTGAAACACTTGACTCATATTTGACTAAAGTTGTTTTTGTGAAGGAAGCTTTTCCCCTTGCTAGTTAGGGACAGTTGCAAATATAACAATCAAAGTTAAGGACAGTTGCAAATATAGCAATCAAATTCAAAGTACTAGTATATATAACAACATTTTGAAAAAAATTACAAATATAGCAAAGTCTATCCGTGATAGACTTCTATCGTTGAGACTCTTATGGTCTATTCTACGTTGATAGACTTTGTTATACTTGCAATTTTTTTAAAATGTTGCTATATACTTGGTTATTATCCCTAAATTACTACTCATTAAAATTAATTACCCTGCTAGTTATATAAGTGTTTCTCTTTTTTGTAAATTTCCTAGAAAGGAGAACGAGATTGCTCATAATTTAGCTGCTTAGACATTTTCTTCAAGGTTCTCAAGGTTATAGAAAGATGTCTTTCCTTCTATTTCATTCCTCTTTGAGAGAGAGAGTAGATTTTGGTTGTTCGTTTGTTAGTTGTTTCAATAAATTTTCATTTAGAAGAAAAAAAAGAAACAAATAAAAGAAGAAGAAACTAAAGTCAAGCCGCATGAGTAACATTGTACATACATTTTTCATAAACGAATATAAGGTAAAATTTGTTGTTTAAATAGTTTACAAAACAACTAATGAATAACTCCATCGTTTCAATAATTCTATGTTTTAATACAGTAAAATATGACAAGCTAGTATACAGGAATAATTGCATAAAACACCTATTTTAAAAGTTCAAAATGATAAATGACCTAATTTTTTTTAAAAAATGTCAAATGACCCTTAGATGATATCATGAATATGTAAATTTACAGTATTGTCCTTTATTTTTTTCTTCTTTTTTCAAGAGTCTCCCACTTTTTTTTTTTTTCCTTCTTCTTCTTGGCATCTCTTCTTCTTCTCCTTCCTATCTCTTCTTCACATCTCTTCTTCTCCTTCTTGTCTCTTCTTCTTCTACTTTTCTCACACAAGCAACTTCGATGCAACCAGTTTCAGTGAGCAAGAGTGACAATGAGCAAGCAAGAGCAAGTGATGAGATGTGTGCGAGAATGACGAGAGCGAGAGCAAGAGCAACATTGAGCGAGAGCGAGAGTGCGTGCGAGAGAGAGAGATGAGAGGGATTGTGAGTGAGAAAAAGAAGCGAGAGCGAGAGCGAGATGAGCTTTTCTGCGTGCACGAGCTCATTTCGGTAATTTCATCCGATCTTGACGTCAGCAAAGGGTCATTTGACATTTTTTCCAAAATCCGAGTCATTTGACATTTTCGGCCCAATTTTTGAATTATCTGTACAAATTTCCCTAATATACAAGTATAACTCAATAAACAAGTCAGCTAATTACCTATGGATGAATTGATATTCTATACCAACAATGATTATATTCAAAATAATTATAATGAAATAAATCAAATAATTCACCATGAACAATGATAATTTTCCCACTAAGATAAACTACAAATCAAATCTTCATATGGGCTTTAAATTTTCCTTTTTCCTTTTTGAGTTGCACTCAAATTTTCATAGTTGAAATTTACCCATCAAACAACCAACAATCTTCAAATTCAACAAAACCAGGCCAAGATTTGACCTTCCACCCTTTGATGCAAAATCCTTACCGCTCGAACTTCCATTAAATTCTTATATAAACCACCATCACTCTCACTTCTCAATTCACTCTCTTCTCCACTCCCAATCACCTGACTTGCCTCCCAATCACCTGACTTGCCTCCTACTCCACCGCCAGGTTCCGCCCTCTCCCGCCGGAACCCGCCCCATTTTGCCCTGTATCGCCGGAACCTCTCCGGTAAGTTTCAATTCTTCAGATCTGATTACCGCATTTGATTACTTGCTTGTATTAGATGTGGAAATTTTCATATCGGTGTTTTTTCGAACTGGGTTTTGCTTTATTGTCATATTCTTGCAACAAAATGTCATGAATCTGTTATTTGATCGGGTTTTTTGGAAATCGTTCTAGCTTTATGGTTATATTCTGGCACTGAAATGTCATGAATCTGTGATTTGGTTGAATTTCACTTCCGATCCAATGTTTATGATGATATTGACATGTATTCATTCAATGCAGAGGAGTTGTGTTTCGATTTCTTACTGATCTCATCTTGTTGATCTTGAATTTTTAATACTTGTGCGTGTGTGTTGTCTAATTTCGATACCAATTTAACTATGTGCTTAACTTCAGAGTGTTCTTGCGAGCAGTGAGAAGATGAGGGAGATTCTCCACGTTCAAGGAGGTCAGTGTGGTAACCAGATCGGATCCAAGTTTTGGGAAGTTTTGTGTGAGGAACATGGCATAGATCCGACTGGTCGATACACTGGAACCTCTGATTTGCAACTTGAACGTGTAAATGTGTACTACAATGAGGCTTCTTGCGGGCGTTATGTCCCTCGAGCCGTGCTCATGGATCTCGAGCCTGGTACCATGGACAGTGTGAGGACGGGTCCTTATGGACAAATCTTCAGGCCTGATAATTTCGTTTTTGGGCAATCTGGTGCTGGTAATAACTGGGCCAAGGGGCATTACACCGAAGGAGCAGAACTCATTGATGCTGTCCTTGACGTCGTGAGAAAGGAAGCCGAGAATTGTGATTGCCTTCAAGGTATAATCTATGTCTCAAATCATGTGTTTGATTAGATGTGATTGCTTGGATCTAATGAGAAGTGTTTAAGTTGAGGCCTTTAGATTTACAATTAGTCGTTTTGCTAATGTACCCTTTACTTTTATTTTTGGATGTTCATGTGGGATGAGATTTTAAGACATGATTGAGAGTGTCAAACAATGGATCCAATATCAAAATGCCTTTTTACTCCCACGTGCCTTGCATCTTTGTTTGAGTTATATACTTATAGTATAAAATATTATTAAACTCATTCAAATACTATGGTCTCTTCAATGAAACAACTTCCAAAAGTGCCAAAAAGTATGTTAACGTCTTCTTTTGCTACTTTACCTTTTGCTTTAATACTGTTTTCAAAAAAGTGTACTTGGGTATGTGTCCAAGTGTTAAGCACTTCTGAGCACATCTTCTTCATGGCCTTGCTTTGTTGTAAGGAAAGGTCAAGCCAAAGTCAACGAGGTCCATAGTTATTAATTAATTAATTAATTTGGTACACAAGAAGACGAATTTTTCTTCATTTTCTTACATCTAAGATCTGAAAACTTGTTCTTCTTTATTGATGAGAAGTCACTACATAATCAGGTCTTTCACGATAAGTCACTTTCTTGGTCGGCTCGTTTGGATTCTACTAGTCTTCTTGTATCCACTTGGTGTTCTCTATTCAAGGCTTTTTCAAATTATTCTATTTAGAATATTAGTTTGAATTGGAACACTTTTATTTATTCGGTTTAAGCTTTTTGTATCTTATTTCTTATCATGTTTTTTTACATTTTGAGCCATAGACTCTTTTCATTATATCAATGAAAGGTATTCTTTGGATTATTTCATTCATCAATAAAATATTTCTTATTCCAGAAAATTATATCAATGAAAGGTCATGTTTCCTTTCAGAAAACAAAAAAGAAAAAAAAAGATGGGAAGTCACTACAAATCGATACCTGTTTTCTTTATGTCATTTGTTTTTGTCTCAACTTTATTGAGAAGTCATAGCTTGCGTTTTGCGCCATTCATACTCGAGAATTTCTGTTACATAGAAAATATTACAGTTTCTTATCATGGGATTTCTGATTCATTAAGTGTTTTTAACTCAGTTTGGTTGCTTGGCATTTTTTTTGTGTCCTCACAGGTTTCCAAGTGTGCCATTCACTTGGTGGAGGCACTGGTTCTGGAATGGGGACTCTTTTGATATCCAAAATCAGAGAAGAATATCCGGACAGGATGTTGCTTACTTTCTCTGTCTTCCCTTCGCCAAAAGTGTCGGATACAGTTGTAGAACCGTACAATGCTACACTTTCCGTTCACCAGCTCGTTGAGAATGCAGATGAGTGCATGGTGCTGGACAATGAAGCATTATATGATATTTGCTTCAGGACTCTTAAGTTAACTACTCCTAGCTGTAAGTAAGGAGTTGATTCAGTATTTCAACCCGCTCTTATCTAAGTTGATGATTTAAGCCATGTTTGATAACGATTTCATTTTTCGTTTTCTGTTTTTGAAATTTATGTTTGTTTCCTTCCAAATTTTCAATTACGGTTTTCATTTTTGTTAAATAAACACTTGAGTTTTAGTCAAACATCTAAAAAAACACACTTGTTTTCTAAAACTATTTCTTTTAGTTTTCAAAATTTGGCTTGGTTTTTGAAAATATTCGTAGACTATGTATAACAAAACATAGAAACTTATGAATGAAAATAGTGTTTATAAGTTTAATTTTTAAAATCCAACACGAAAAATCAAATGGGGCCTTAGTTATTAAAATTCATGAAGACACATACCAATTGAAGTCAATCTTATAATGGCCATTCTAAGATGATGAAAGTATCTCCAATGTTTTTAGGTTCCCCTGTGAAAATTTAACTTCCTAACCTCTAAATTTAACTGCAAATAGATAACTTTATCTGTCATTCTATAATGTCCAATAATCTTACCTGAAACTTCAGATTAGAGCTGCACCTTATTTTACAATATACACTGGAACTTTCTGCTCCATTATATTTTTTCTCTTTCAAATAGAGATTTGCAAATGGCTACATGTTAAATGAGTTGTAAGATATGTCCATTAATTAAAAAATATGTTATTAATGTATCAAGCATTGCCAATAAAACTTCTCACAGCTCTTAGCAAAGCACAGGGCTATGCTTCATTTCACTCCTACGTACCCTTGAAAAGTGGTAACTAAATCTGTTTTGTTTTTGACTTCTTTGCTCTTGAAACAGTTGGGGATCTCAACCATTTAATTTCTGCTACAATGAGTGGGGTGACCTGCTGTCTCAGATTTCCTGGCCAGCTTAACTCCGACCTCAGAAAACTTGCTGTCAATCTAATTCCCTTCCCTCGTTTACACTTCTTCATGGTCGGATTTGCTCCTCTTACTTCACGTGGGTCACAGCTATATAGGGCGCTGACCGTCCCAGAGTTGACACAGCAAATGTGGGATTCTAAAAACATGATGTGCGCTGCAGATCCACGGCATGGCCGATACCTCACTGCCTCTGCCATGTTCAGGGGCAAGATGAGTACTAAAGAAGTTGATGAACAAATGATCAATGTTCAGAACAAGAATTCCTCATACTTCGTGGAGTGGATTCCAAACAATGTTAAATCCAGCGTTTGTGACATTGCTCCTAAAGGACTTTCCATGGCATCGACCTTCATCGGAAACTCAACCTCCATTCAGGAAATGTTCAGGCGTGTGAGCGAGCAGTTCACAGCCATGTTCAGGAGGAAGGCTTTCTTGCACTGGTACACTGGAGAAGGAATGGATGAAATGGAGTTCACTGAAGCAGAAAGCAACATGAACGATCTCGTTTCCGAGTATCAGCAGTACCAGGATGCCACAGCTGATGAGGAGTATTACGACGAGGAAGAGGAAGACCCTGAACAGGAGTAACTTCACTTACCTGTGAGTAATCTATAGTGTATGATGCCTGCCTATATATATATCTCCCTCTCTCTATATATATATATGTGGTATTAGTGTTTAGCACAATTTCTGTGCTTCCTGTGGGTGTTTCCCTTTTTTCTTCTCATGTGTTGTTTCAGTATGCTGTTTTATTTGTAATGTTAGAGTTATCCCATCTTCACATTGTAGTTGAAGTTGTCAAGTAATGGGGAGAAATGAGGAGTATTTGTGTTTGTATGAGTTTTCACTTCAGGATTATCGATTGATTGTTTCACGATTACGTGCTTCATTCTTCAAGATTATGGTCTCAGCTTATTTTAAACTAACCACGAAACGAATTTTCATAGGGTTATAACTCTCACACTATAACCAAAACTCTTACAAAGGGGCAGAGCTATCGAGGAGGCTGGTAATTGCTCCCTTCTTAGCTTGTCTTAGGTTATATCGCTAAACTAGCCTATGAAATTTGAAGTTTATTTATTTGATCCTAGTGTTTAATAGGTTTTTAAATTTGTAATTTTCTATTTAATAATAGATCATCCTTAGGCTTTTAATTTTGTGTCGGTCCCTACATTTTCAATTGTGTGTCTATTAGGTCATTTACCTATTCAATATATAAAATTGGAAGTTTAGAGTCTTAATAAACATAAAATTCACGATCAATCAACTTTTAAAAAGATTAGAATATGGTAGGGACCTATTAAGCACATTATTGAAAGTTCAAAAGCTTATTAGACATTTTTAAAGTTCAAGACTTACTAGACACAAAATTAAATGTTTCGTATCTATCATATACTTTTCACAATTTTAGGTATCAAGTAATTACAAACTTGAAAGTTGAAGAAGTAAATTTTTAATTGAACCAAAAGTAGAGTTTTTAAAATCTTAGCTTTGGATTGCCCTCTAGATTTTCAAAATGGAAAGATATTATATAACTTGGTAGGTAGAATTGTTTAAAAGTTTTTAATCCGCAAGTATCTTTTGGTTTTCTTTGAAAAGAAATATTTGAAACTCTAGATTGACACTAGCTTGAAGCTGGGTAACTTGTATGCTGCTTGTAGCCTAGAGGTTGGTCACCAAATCCACTTTTAGTGATTTGACTCCGGGTAAATACCTCATCTATTTTGGGTCATTGTTGTAACTTGTAGGTTAATTAAAGAGATAAAAGGTGGTTTTATAGAAAATTACCTTTTTAGTCCCAATTTTTTAACAATACGTGTGTTTGGTCCCTAAATTTTAAAAATATACTTTTTTGGCCTCCAAGTTTATAAGAATAGGTCTATTTGGTCCCTATGTTTTCAAAATGTACCTTTTTAGTCTCTAAATTCTTAAAAATATGTTTAAGAGGTCCTCAAATAATTTATTATTATTATTATAAATAATTATTTCACATTTTAAATTAGAAGAATAATTTTTAAAAACCATCCCCTCTCTAAAACTATTTTTTCTAATTTTAAATATCATATAATTATTTTTGAAAAATCAAAGATAAAAAAATACTTAAAGGACTTTTTAAATCTATTTTTTAAAAAGTTTAGGAACTAAATATGTATATTTTGAAAACTTATGGACTAAATGGATTTATTTTTATAAATTTGAAGACTAAAAAAGTACATTTTTAAAACTCAAATATCAAACGCACATATTATTCAAAATTTAGAGATTAAAAAGATAATTTTCCCTAAAATTATTTAGGTGAATATGGTGTTATTTTTATCTTTTAGTGGAGGTTTGTCTCGAAAATTGGAATGCGTTTTTCCAACCTATCCACTCTACATAAAGTGGGACCCAACGCAACGAAGGAGAGGACGTCAGTTGGACGGTTCTACACTTAATGCCATTTTTTCTTTTTCTTTTTCTATTTTTTTTTAATTTTTTTTTTTAATTTTACAAAACCATTTCCTTAAACTTTTTTTTAAGGAGCGCTCTTTTTCTCAAATGATATTTCATGTGGCAGTTTTTCTTTTATTTTTTTTAGCAAAATTAAATTAAAATTTAAAATATATTATATATTTAAACATCTCATTTGTAAAATAATAAACTATTATAGGTAAACAAAGATAATATCACTATTTTTATTTTATTATCTAATATTGCAATTTTATTTTACTATATTTGTGATGGTAATATTTATAAAGAAAATTACATTATGATATAGTGTACAAATTTATTACATACCCAGGTAAAATTCTAAAAAAATGTCCAAATTCTATTTATTTATTTATTTATTATAATATTACTAATCCTTTTAAGTAAAATTAGTGGATAATTATATTTTATTTTAAATACTGAGATTATGTTATTCGTTTAAGTAGTCGTTGGAGGTAGTCTTCTATGCAATTTGTGGTTGAAATTGGTTGGTAAGCAATTGTCAAAGTTGGTAGAGATGGTGTGGAGGTGGTATTCACCAAAATTTTGGTAGAGGTGGTCATCGCTGGAGTTTTTGTCAAAATTTATCGTCAAAGTTGTCCATGTGAAGGTGGTCACTGGATATGTCACCAAAGTGAGGCAATGATAGTTGCGCGTCGGGGTAGAGTTGATGGAAATATTTGAGAGAGATAGAGTTCAGTGTAGGGTGATTTGGACTGAGTTGATTAAAATAATCAACTCAATTCCATTAACATTTTAAGAAAGTGGACTAAACATTGAGTTGATAATTTTTACCGATCAACTCAACTCATATTGGTGAGCTAAACACCCCTTAAAGATTTTATATAATAATATTTTATTTTACAAATAATTTAAATAGTGATATTTTTTAATTTTAATTTTTTTTAAGAATATGATAACAAAATTGCAATCTAATATGATGAAATAAAGGTTAAATTGCAAAAGTTAGAATCCTATAATTAGACTATGATTATATTATCAAACTATAAGGACTATTCATGAAGTTTTATCAATCCATAAGAACTAAATTCCAACTTTTAAAACTATAGGGACTAAATTCTAATTTTCTCCAAATTATAAAATATAAATTTGTAATTTAACCTAAGATGAAAAAGGGTAATTTTTAAAAATAGAAAAAGAAGAGAAACTATTTACAGAAAATAGCAAAAATTTTAGATTGTTGTGATAGATGCTGATAGAAGTCTATCAGAGTCTATCGGTGATAGATGCTGGTAGAAGTCTATCAATGTCTATCAGTGTTTTTTTTGCTATTTTCTGTAAATAGTTTGACATTTTTTTTGTGAAAATTTTCCCTAAAAAATAGTGATATTATTTTTTTATATAATAGTTCATTATTTTACAAATAAAATATTTAAATAGGCAAAAAGAACCTGGAAAAAAATCTCCAATATGATATACTAAAACAATTAAAAAAATGAATTTATATTTCATTAAAAAAAATAAAAGAAATGATTTTGTAAAATAAAATAAAAATAATAAAAAATTGAGAGCAATTGTAATTTAGAATGGAGTGGATCCCACTTTATCCAACCTTATGTTGAGTATGTAGGTTAAAAACAAGCATTCCAATTTTCAAGACAAATCTCCACTAAAAGACAAAAAAAAAAAAAAAAACCTATGAAGTTTTTAAAAATAAAAAAATAAGAGAAACTACACAAAATAGCAAAAATTTTAGATAGTTGTGATAGACGCTAATAGAAATCTATCAGGGTCTATCAGTGATAGAAATTATAGAAGTCTATCGCGGATAGATATTGATAGAAGTCTATCAATGTCTATCAGTGTTTTTTTTTGTTATTTTCTTTAAATAGTTTGACATTTTTTTTATTCGTAAAAATTTCCCTAATTTCAATACCACCCCTTTTCCCAAAGACATGTCGCTTATTATGAGTCATTTTACTGACGTATTTTCTTACCTCTCTCCTTTTATCTTTTTATTGAATAAAGGAATTTGACCTCAACCTTTTTTTTATACTAAAATTCTTTTTTCATCTCGGTGTATTTTACAGAACATCCTGATCCTATGGAAAGTGTCTTAGTAATCTTAAAGGACAATGATCACCCTATTGAAAGTGAAGTCAATCTTTGTGAAGGAAGGCGATGTATGGAAATAAATTTTAGAGAATCACAACCACCTTTAGATAATTCTATCTTTTTATCCAAAAGATCTAAAGAGAGGCTCGTGAGTCACGATTCCTCATTGAAAGCTTGGTTTTTAGAACCTTCAATACATAACAAAGTGTCAAAATGAAAATCTAGAATCAACACTAGGTCGTCAATTTATTGGAAATGAGAAAGTTAGTTAGGTCTTTCCGTTGAAGATATATGGGGAGTTTTACTACATCTCTCATTATTGAAAAATGGTTAGAGGCCATAATTGCTCGAAATGCGATGATACTTAAGAGAATTCTCTTTCAATGCTATGATGACTTCCTTATATACCTATAGTCGCAACAATTATATTATTCAAGCATTTTATGAAGCATGATGTCATTCAACAAATACTTCTCATACTTTATTTGGAGAAACATCTATTTCTTTATGAGACGTTTGAAGATTTCAGGATCTTTTCATTAAAGTGAGGTTTTATGGCGAAGTTCTTCCTTGTGCTAAGGAGTTAATAGCATATCTTCTTGAGAAGATGAGGATTGTCCGAAAAGTTATAAGTATCTTTTTGCTGCTTATTACCACATCCCATTTGAATAATGTGATCACTCTTGAATTTCCCTCTAATTCACGAATTTCTTTATACTTTAAGGGAAGTGTGAAGTACCCAAAACATTATGCTCGAAAAATAAAGAAAACTTCTCATTCTCGTTTGACCCACAATCCAGATGGGAACCATCAAGTGTTTAGACGGGTTTAAGGAAGAAATTGATTTATTTCATGAGTTTGAATGTAGAAAATTCGTATAGGGACAAGACATATTTGGTTGTGTTTCTTTCTTGTTGACTATGCCTATTCGTCAAACAAACAAGCTTCTCTTCGTCCATAGGTTTTCAAAGTTGTTAGTCTTATGGTTGTAATTTATACTTTTAGCCTTGCTATTTCTGTTTTGGACAACATTTATTACGGATTATGCCAAATTCACAATGCCTCTCCCTTCTACTAGGTATTTGAATGCTTATTTTCCTCTACACTATGTTCATGTTTGGCTACCTTATTATTTTAACAAGCATTAAGAAAATTAGGGATTTGATGATAGTTGAGCTTTCTGGTTAAGGGGGCTAAGTATTTCCACTGTCATGGAATAAATGTGTCCACAAGCTTCAAAACCATTGAAGTACTTAGCCTTACTTTGTATTGATGGTCACAAAAAAAAAATGTGACCATCAATACATGAGTTGAGTTGGGTTGGGTTGAGTTGACTGTTTTTTTTAGACCAGTCTAAAAATTCGGGTTAGTTGGGTTGACAACCCAAAAGACTCAAATAAAGTCTCTAACTCAACCCAACTCAACTCTTAAAATTTGGATTTGGTTGGGTTGGGTTGTATTGTCGGGTTATAACTTTTTTTATTTATTTAAAACATAAATTTATCTACAACACATATAACTAATAACTAAAATCTCATAAAATTCAAATGTTAAATACCAAATATCTATTACAAACTTTAAACAAAGGCAAACATCATAACAGTTCTAAAAGAAAAATATTAAAATAATTCACAAATTCATCAATCCAAAGTAATTAAACATTAAACAAAGAGAAGTATATATATATATATATATATATATATATATATATATATATATATATATATATATTTATGGAAAAAGTTTAACCCAACCCAACTTTTACATATTGAATTGGGTAGTCCGGGATGTTCGAGTTGTTGGGTCATTTGAACACCCCTAACCATCATCAAATACCGAACATTGTTGGAACTTTGTAAGACGTATTAAAACAATAAGAAAGCCAAACATGAACATAATGTAGAGAAAAACAAGTCTTTGAATGCCCAGCAGAAGGAGACACGTCTTGAATGTGGTATAATCTGCTATAAATGTTGGCCAATACAAGAATGACAAGGGTAAAAGTATAACTTTCAACTATAAGACTGATAAGTTTAAAAACCTTTGAACAGATAAACTTGTTTTCCGGAAAATACAAATACGCATAGCTAACAAGAGAGAAATAAAACCAAATACATCTTATTCTTAAATGCATCTTCTACATTTAACTCATGAAATAAATCAATTTCTTCATTAGACCAGCCAAAACATTTGATGGGAACCCCATTTGGCTTCTGATCCAAACAAGGATGAGAAGTTTTGTTTAACTTTTGAGCATGAGGCTTTGAATACTTTACACTTCTCGAAAGAAACCTATGAAATAGGGGAGACTCAAGAGTGATCACATTGTTAAAATGTGATGTGGTAATAACCAGCAAAAAGATACTCACAACTTTTCGAACAATCACTCATCTTCTCAATCAAATAATGCTACTAATACCTTAGCACAACGAACAACTTCATCATAAAATTGCCGTTCAATGGAAAGATTCCCTAATCTCTAAATGCCCCATAAGGAAAAGACAGTTCTCCAAATGAAGTGTGAAGAGTATTTTGTTGAAAGATACCACGCTTCACAAAAGTTTCGAATAATATCATTATTGTTGCGATCATAAATGTATATAGGAAAGTCTTCACAGTATTGAACACGCACGTCATCTTATGTATAGTCGCATTTCAAGCAATTATGATTTCTAATCATTCCCAATAATGTGAGATTAGTAGAATTCTCCATAGATCTTTAACGAACTACTCCAACAAACATTTTCATTTTCAATAATTCAACGACCTAATATTGATTCTAGAGTTTTGTTTGACACTTTTTTATGCATTGAAGACTCTAAAAATCAAGCTTTCAAAGAGGAACAATGCCTCACGAGCCTCTCTTTAGACCATCAGGTTAAAAAAATAGAATTATCTAAAGAAGGTTGTGATTCTTTAAAGTTTCCATATACCCCTCCCTTCAATAAGAATGGCCCAACTTTCAAAGAGGGTTGAGCCCTGTCTTTAAGACAATTAAAACACTTTTTTTTTTGGACTAGGATGTTTCGTAAAATACACCATGATGAAAAAGGAATTCAATACAAAATAAAAAATAAAAAAAATTGAGGTCAAATTCATTTATTAAAGAAACTAAGGAAAGTGGTGTAAATAAATAAGTATAATGACTAAGGAAAAGTATACTTTTGCCCCTAAAGTTTGGTTTAGGTTGCAATTTAATCATTGAGATTTCAAACTCAATAGTTTTATTATTGAATTTTCCTTTTCCTTTTTGTAGCTTCATAGGTCGCTCTACTAGTTTTTCTATTAATTTTTAACTGAGAATTGAGGTGGCACCTACTTTTTATTTAAAAATTTGTTTCCTAATATATATATATATATATATATATATATATATATATATAATTTTCTTTCTTTCTAATCTTCTTCATCTCTCTCTCCTTCAAAACTTTTTCCTTCCTTCTCCAACCTTGCCACTGCCACTGCCATCAATCACCTCCTGCCGATTGTCGTTGGCCGTCGCTGTTGACTGCTACTTATTATTTTTATCTATTTTCATTTTCTTACCTTAGTCTTTCTTTTTACTCTTCTTCTTTCCCCACCTATGTTCAAATATGTTTTTTTCATTAAAAAAAAAATTGAAGCATATATATTTATTATTTGTATATAAATCTGCATGCATATATGCGTGTATTTTGACGGCTTCTTTTGAAAAACAAAAAAAGATTAATTATCATAAATGTAACATTTTGTATAGATATTCATAACCTATCTAGGTTAAAAAATTAATAACCTCCCATTGAATTCCATAATGTAACACACGTCATTCATGTCCTTAAATAGTATGGAATGATGTCTTTGTAAGACACACCACAATTGAATTCAATCGTTATCTCTACTTTCTAATTCTTTCTACTTTTCTTCTTTTGTTCTTCCTTTATTCTTGTTTTGTTCTTATTTTATAACAAGCTTTGTTGTTGTTTTTGTTCTTATTTTACAACAAAAATAACATTATGGTTCATGTACTTTATTACTTTTAAATTTCAAATATTTAATTTTAGGGTTTGTGTTAACTTTGATCAAAACTGACTAAACAATAATAAAAAATTTCATGCAAGGAAATACAATCTATGAATATGTTTTCAAAATTTATTATGATTCATATAGAATTACAAGTTATTGTAGGTTCTTACTTAGAATAATCAAGGAAATTCTCAAGGAAATTCAGTAGAAAATGCATTAACTTAAGAAAGAAATCATGTAAAAAGATGAAGTCTCGTGTTTAACACTTGCAAAACTTGTTATCCTGAAATATTATAAATCTAACATCTTTTAACGCAAGATTTGAATAAAAAAGTAGAAAATTGGCAAAGGAAACTAATGTTGGAGCCATTCAACACTTAAGAGGATTAGCCCAACTTAAGTTTGCACAGAAAGAAGAACCATGCATCGATAAGAATCATGGAGAAAGGAGAAACGATAAACGCATGGGCGGTGGCATGTCTAATCAAAGTGCAGGTTGGAAATTGATTTGAAGCAGACGCGGAAGAGCCAATGAACCTATGACGCGAGGATTTCACCACAAGAAGGCATGAAATTAAATGCAAGTGTGTCAGATAATCATTGGAAAGAAGCTGAAGAACTTCCATGTAACGACGCGATTTCCTAGTTTTGGAGTTGTTGCCCTAAATCTCGTGTCTTGTATTATGTAAACTTGTATTGTTCAAACAAAATTATTTATTTAATAAAATAACAGTTATTTTATTTGACATTTAGTAGCATTAACCCAAAACCAATAAACTAAGATCCTACGTTATTAGTAGTAACTTAAACACGTATGTAGAGACATACAAGTGGATCGTATTTAAGTGATAACCTAAACGATCTTAGATGAATAAGGCTAGGTACCTTATCTTGGTAACACTACAGGTATGACCCACTTTGTGATTGTTATAAGTGTTGTAAAGTGTCACAAACGTTTAGATCTTGAAAGTTCATGTAGAGACATGTGAGTGAGGGTTTCCTATATATGTGAGACATATATAAGACCAGATCGCGAAATGATTAGTCTGCCGTATTAACACCGTTACTTAATGAGACTTACATTTCACTAGGATGATCATATGTGACTCGACCTTATTCCTGAGTTAGTTGTGAACTCCTGCCTGTGAGGGGTAATCCTTTGATTTATATGGGTGAAAGTGGCCAGGTTCGACGATTCAATAAGCCTACCATTTTGGGGATTTGTCCAAGCAGGCAGTTGGGAACTTGACTGTACAAGAAGGAATTCACATCTTATGAATTGCTCCCTTAAGAGCTGATACCGGGTCTTGAACGATGAGGCACCTCACCCTCTCATTGGCCAGAGAAGGGTCTAGCTCATAGTTGGACTATGACTAAATTGTTCATTAGAGGGATCGGTGGTGCTTAAGAAGTTAGAGGTAACACATGGGTAAAACGGTAATTTGACCTAGTTGATGTTACGAGGAATTGGTGAAGGGTCGACTCGCTGTTGATTGATTATATCCGTGGATATAGAAATATATCTACAGTAAGAAGAGTGCAATTGTCGGTCTTTAGTGGAGTGACCGACAGTTAATGAGTGTTGATTAATTTAATTAATCTCATATCATTGGAGCTTTAAACTGATAGGTCCATTAGGTCCACTTACTAGCTCATATAGGTTAAGATGACGGTCAGCTGTCTTGGTTTAATTTGAATTGTTCAAATTAAGTTAAGGAAATTAATTGTATGAGATACAATTAAATAATATATATATATAGATACATTATAATATAAAGTTAATTTTTGTATGAGATGAAAAATTAAACTTTATAATATGTGAGAGAAATATATTGAATGAGATTCAAATACTAATATATGAATTAGATTCATATAAAAACTATAGGTTAAAATTAATATGAATATAATTCATATTAAATTATAGGTTATGTGAGAGATATTAGTTAATTGTTAATTAATCTATATATATATATATATTATATATTAAATTAGATTTAATATATTTATATTAATTGATTCAATTTTAATTATCAATGTTATTTAATAATTAACATTGAATTAATTAGATAACTTCTTGGGGAGTTATCTTCACGTAGTGGAGAGGGAGTTATGCAACTCCCACCCACTCTCTCACAAAATCATGGAAAATGTTATAAGATAAATGACTTCTTCATAGAGATTTATCTGCTAAAAGTTATGGTATTTCCTCTCTCACAAAAAAAAGTTTTCCTTACCAAGTTCATTGGAGTCCACGCTTCCAAGACTTGATAACCTTGAGAATAGTAGGTTCTCACCGGTGGTATTGTCCCTGTTCACTTTTGTTCAATGTGTTCATGGAATTCTCGTGATCACAAAAGGGATAGAAGGAAATTCATCAAAGGTTAGTTCCTAATTCTTCCCTCAAGTTTTTCTTTTCCTCCTTAAAAGCATGTTGTTTATCCTGTTCTCTTTCTGTTTTTTTTGTTTCATTAAAATTCATAATTGAGTAATTAAAATCACAATGCGATAAATCGCTTCCTCTGGGAATTCAATTCTTTCAATTAGGATCAGAGCCAAATCGTGCTTTTAATTTTTGTTTTGGATTGTAAACAGAGAAAAGGTGGGTAACTTTTTGTGCATTTGATGTATGGGTTTGCAAAATATAGCAAGTTCAAATTTTGGCATTTAGATTACAGTTTTGCATTGATGAGATCGATATAAGGGTCCGTTGTTTTGGACATTTTCTTTCTGTAATTGAGTCTGTAAGTCTGTGTTGACCGAGGAGCAAGAGTTGATGAGGAGATTGATCGAAAACAAAGCAAAAGCAGAGTAGAAAATTAATTTTTGTGCTGGAGCGTAGAGCTAAGCGTTGCTATGCTCTGGCCTACGCTGCGGCACAGAGGACAGAGCGTAGCTATGCTCTGCCAGAGTGTAGCTACGCTGCAACATTAAAAGTAATAGCATTGCAACACTAATCAAGAGCATTGCGACGATTTGACCGTTTTGTGTGCACCCAAAATTTTGCCAGATGTGGGTTCAAGTCTTAATGATAGTAGTTTATTGTAGTTTTTTTTTTTTGTATTTCTGTTTTTATTCAATTATTTGTAATTTAATTTCTTTTCTTAATTAAATTAATATAAAAATTATATTATATGATGCCAAAATTTGGTCTATTTTTGCTATTTAATTTAAGTTTGCATATGATATATGATTAAATTATTTTTTAATATATGTTATATAATGTATGCGATATAGTTTAAAATCCCACCTTAGAATAAATATTATTCATGCATCATATTTAATATAAGAGTTATATTATATAGTTGTATGAATATTAAACATGCTCATGCATTTTAATATAAGAGTTATATTTGAATGTATGTTTAATTTAATTTTATTAATTTAATATAATTGTTATATTTTCTTAATGAAAAGCATGTTCGTGCATCATATTTATAAGAGTTATAATATATGGTTGCATGATTTTATAGTATGCTATTTTTTTATTATTACTTTAATATAAGTGTTATATTATGCATGGTTAATGAAAATGAAAATGCATTGAGCATGACATTACTTGCAAATATCATTGTTATATTTGTTTGAATGTTATTAGATGCATATGATATGTTTTAATTGTTCATTAGCTTTATAAATGTTATAATTTTTAATGAATTATAATTAAAATGTATAATAAAGAATTACATGCAAACATAGGTCAATTCGATTTTAAATAGTTTAAAATTGATTAACATAGACTTATGTGGATAATATTTTCTAATATGATTAGAAATAGGTTAATCTTTTAATATTCTTTTAATAGGATTAAATGGATTAATTAAAAGATTAAATTTATAAAATAATTGTCCATAAGGGACCTTTGTCTCAGGAAGGTTCTGTCTAGGAATGGGGGTTTTTAAGTTGACGGAAACAGAAAACCCCTACCTGGGAGTCTACCTGAAAGGTGAATTGGACAAATATTTTATAAGCATGATATGAACACAGCAAGTGCACGGGTCAAGTAATAATATAGAACGATTAAGTCCAAGTATCGTTCCACTGAGGATCCAATTACGGTTTAATTACCCTATTATAGGGTTGAGTTGATTTTATTTGAGGACTCAAATCGATTGTTTATTTTGTGAAAACCTTAAAGCATTAAAAGAAAAACAAGTAAAGTTTGAAAAACCAAGAGTAAAAGACCATTCTAGGGTATTGAATCCGTATTGAATCCGTATTGAATCCATTATGCAATATCATAGCATTTCATGGAATTGATTGCAAATCATATGCCTAAGTCTAGAAACGTGATTCCAAATTATTTTCTAAAAAAAACAAACCTTTCTCATGCAACTTAATTGATTACTAACCATCTTGAAACCAAATTAAATTACATGGCATTAAGAGTAATCTTTAGCAACTTTCATTATTAACCTAACTATTCCGTGAGAGATTAACAACGATTCATTGTTATAAGTCCTATTAAACATGCAATCCATCAAATTACACATCTAATCTAATATGCATTGAAGGTCGATCAATACAAGCTAAGCATAATAAATAAAAAGCATAGAATTACATCAATCCATGAAAAGTTCTACAATAAGAAAATAGTTCTCTACTATCAAAGAGCCCATCGTAAGAGAGAAATAAGTGGAACCGGCATGACTCCTTTGATCAACGCCTTGGAAACTCGAACGGCCGCCAAACTCTCTCAAATTTAGTCTCCATCTTTTTGGTAGTAAACTCACCCTTTTTGCGTTTGTGTTTTCGTGATTAGGGCTACTGAAGACTTCTCCAATATATAGAAAATGTTTTCTAAAAATTGCTCCAAAATAAAAAAGGAAAGGCAGCGGTGTGGCGCTCCCTCACAGTGTCACGACGCTGGCCTAAATTTCATCGCAGCGTAGCGCTGCACTGCGAGTGAGCGTCGCTGCACTGTTATAACTTCACGATGCTCCTGAGCAGCGTAGCTATGCTCTCGGTTGTGCCAAATTTTGGTGCTCTCGGGTCTTGAGCATAAAGGGGCAGCGTAGCGACGCTCTTACTCTACGCTATCCTGTTTTTCTAGGGTTTTTTAGCTATCTTTGTCCAGTTTTGACTCGATTTGATTCCATTGATTCCGAAACTCAATTTTTGTCATTTTAACCTGAATTCCACTAGCAAACACATCAAATCACATAAAAACACTCATAAATTAAAAGCAAATAAAGCACTTTTCAAGTGCTTTTCAAGGCATGCAATAAATTATTCAATTTAATTAAAGAGTTTAACGAATTGAATCATATATTGTTAAACTAACCAATGTAAGAGCTATATTGGGCCAATTTAACAATGAACTTAGTTAAAATTATTTAGCCGAATTTTCCCTAAGTAATAAACCCTAGGTTTAGAACACTCAGTGGGAGGAAAATGATATATATGATATGTCAATTTCCTTTTACATTTCTCCTTAAAAGTTCACACTATGAGATCTATGCTCAGCTTCGAGGCACCTTTGCTTGTATCCCCCCACAGATGGTGTTTGCATCGATCAATACCAAGGTGAATGGAGAGAGTGTTTATAGTAAGTGGGAGAGGGATGTGTGACAACACTTCCCACGGTCTCTTTCATTAGTTTGGAGTTAGGTTTCATGCTCGGCCTTGAGGCACCTTTACTTGTGTCCGCCTACGGAAGGTGTTTGCATGAAATCTAACTCAAAACTCCAATAATGGATAAAATTGCTTTAGTTTTTTTCCCAATTGATTTTTCCCTATGGTTGGCTCAAAAGGACGGAACTCTAGGATCTAAAATGAAAGGTTACACTTACAAGAAATAATTAAAGTTGTTAATAATTTCTTGACCAAACAATGGTGACTAATTGTTATAGAAATAAGAGGTATTCTGGTGTAACATTTGGTTGAGAATGTCTCAATTCAGTGAAGAAATAATTGACTACCCTACGGTGGCTTTTGTCCCAAATCACTAAAACATCATTGCAAAATTAGATGTCACATAGGGTAACTTTGATTGGTTTAAAGGGTTTTTTGCGAAAAACTATAAATAATTTATATTTTTTTAGCAAAATGACTAGCGCTACTCTTAATCTACTTTCTACTGATAAATTAACTGGTGAAAACTACACTAGTTGGAAGAATACTATCAACACTATGTTAATCATTGATGATCTGAGATTCGTTCTAGTTGAGGAGAGTCTTCAAGTCCCTGTAGCTAATGCAGCCCGAAATGTTCGGGAGACATATGAGCGTTGGGTCAGGGCGAACGAAAGGGCCCAAGCATATATTTTGGCAAGCTTATCTGAAGTCTTGGCCAAGAAGCATGAGTCCATGTTCACTGCATGTGAGATCATGGATTCCCTGAGGGAAATGTTTGGACAACCGTCCATACAACTCAAGCATGACACTCTCAAATTCATCTTCAATGCCCGTACGCAAGAAGGGGCATCTGTTAGTGAACATGTTCTGAACATGATGGTCCACTTCAACGTGGCGGAGATGAACGATTTTGTCATTGATGAAGCCAGTCAGGTTAGCTTCATCCTGGAAACTTTACCTGAAAGTTTCCTGCAGTTTCGTAGTAATGCTGTTATGAACAGAATTAACTACAACTTGACCACCTTGCTCATATGAGCTGCAAACTTATCAATCCTTGATGAAAGTCAAGGAATAGAAGGGAGAAGCAAATGTTGCTTCTGCTGGGATTAAAACCCTAGCGCAGCGGAAATATATCAGAACCTTATCTAAATTAATTTTGAAATTTTGAAATACTTCTACATTGGTAAAATAAATCTAAAAAAAAACTAGGTTAAGCATATTGAATACAAAAATATAAATTAGAGAAAAAAGAACTTACATTGGATCACCACCACTTGGAGTCCTTCCTTTTCTCTAAACTTTGAGAAAAGGTTTGTGGGAACCTTTTTGGTAAGGGAAAAAAAATGCAGAGAACTTTTCTGGGAGAATTTATGAGAGAGAATGCCAAATCCAATTTGTTTCTGTTAGACACTATATAAGGAAAAGAGAGAAAAAAAAAAGGGAAACGTGGGTGTTATCCCACGTATTAAGTAACTCCCCTACGTGGGAGTTACAACAATATTAAAACTAATTAAATTAATTAATTAAATTAATAATTAATTAAATCTAATTTAATTAACCAATTCATTTAAATCATATTTAAATGAACATCTCTCACATAACCTATAGTTTTAATTCAATTAATTTAATTAAATCAAATTTAATTAAATTAGATTAAATTAAATAACTAATTAATTCTCCAATTAATTAATTACAAAATTAAATATCAAATATTTAATTTTAACCTGCATTTGAATCAAATTCAAATACATTTCTCTCATAACCTATAGTTTTAATGCACATCTAATGCGCATTAATTTTAACTTATAGTTTTAATATAAATCTAATTCATATTAAAATAATATTTGAACAATTTCAAATATTTAATTCTCTTACAAATTAACTTTGAATCATATCCAAAATTATATTTATACTATAAAGTTTAATTTGTAAAACAAACTTTATATTATAATGTATCATTATACATTATATTTTTCCCTTAGTAAATTTGAACTTTTCAAATTTAATCCAAGAATAAATTACCTCCATATTCTTTACGAGCTAGGAAGGGAACCTAATGGACCTATAGATCAGAAGCTCCAACGATATGAGATTAACGGGCTAAACTTATTAACCACGTTAATCAATATTCATTAACTGTGGGTATACTCTACTAAAGACCTACAACTACACTCTTCTCACTGTAGATATATTTATGTGTCCACGGATATAGACCAATAACATCAAGTTAGTCCTTCACAAGTGTTCGTAACACCAGCTGGGTCAAATTACCGTTATACCCCTGGGTTACTTCTAAATCCTTAAGTACCAGTGCTCTTCTAATGAACAACCTGTTTATGGTCCAACCATCAAACAAAAACCCCTCTTGAGCCAGTGAGAGGGTAGGGCCCTTTGTTCAAGTCCTAGAGACACTACTTAAGGGAACACTTATCTACTTACCCTAAAGTTAGGAAGGGGTGTAATCCATCTTGTATAACTATGTTCCCAGCTCCCCACCAGTCTTGTCCCCAAAATGGTAGGCATATTGAGTCGGCAAACGGGCCACTCTCACCCATACAAATCAAAGGACAATCCCTCGTGAATAGGAGTTCATAATATACTCAAGATTAAGACTAAGTTGCCTAGGTCAACCTATTGAAATAGAAACATAACCAGTCAACGTAGTTACATCTAGTGGTTACTATTTCGTGGTCCAGTCTTATGCAAACTCATTGCATAGGATACCCCCACTCGTATGTCTCCTACACGAACGCGTTGGATCATTGTGTTTGTATCAAATACAAAGTGGGTCGTATCCATAGTGTTACCAGGATAAGGTACCCAGCCCTATCCTTATACTATAGACCCTTTAGGCTGTAACTTGAACATTGATCTCTATATGTCTCTACATATTGTTCAAGACTCATAAAACAGCCTAGGATGTTAGTTTATTGGATTTTAGGGTTATTAAAACAGGATAAAATAATCAATAACATTTATTGAATAATAATGAATAACCATTTATTAATGACGGTCAAAATACAACATTTACTATCTATGAGTTTTAGGGCATAAAACCCAACAAACTCCCACTTTAACTAAAACTCTAGTTAGTGGGTTGTACAAGATAATACAAAACAATGGGGATGTATACCTCTGGAACTAAGTCTGCACCTTCTTCCTCTAGCACCAAAAAGTGGAAGAAGAAGAAAAGAGGTCAAGGAAAAGCTAACTCCGTTGCTTCCAAGAAGAGCAAGAAGGCCAATGATGCAAAGGGAATCTGTTTTCATTGCAACCAGGAGGACATTGGAAGTGTCTCAAATATTTGACAAAAAAAGAAGAAAGCCAAACAAGGTAAATATGATTGTCTTTTAGTAAACAATGGAAGATGTAGATAGAGATGAATGGATCAAAGCTATGGATCTCGAAATGGAGTCTATGTACTTCAATTCAGTTTGGAATCTTGTAGATCAACCTGATGGGGTAAAACCTACAGGTTGTAAATGGATCTACAAGAGGAAAAAGGGTGTTGATGGTAAGGTACAAACTTTAAAAGATAGACTAGTGGCAAAGGGTTATACCCAGGTTGAGGGAGTTGACTATGAGGAAACTTTCTCACTGTTTGCCATGTTAAAATCTATCAAGATACTCCTGTCCATTGCTGCATATTAGGACTATGAGATATGACAAATGGACGTTAAGATTGCCTTTTTGAATGACAATCTTGAAGAGACCATTTATATGCAGCAACCTGAGGGATTCATAACCCAATGTCATGAGAAAAAAGTTTGCAAGCTTAATCGGTCCATTTATGGACTAAAACAAGCTTCTCGATCTTAGAATATAAGATTTGATACTGCGATCAAACCTGGCTTTGATCAAAATGTTGATGAGCCTTGTGTTTACAAGAGAATCATCGATAGTTCAGTAGCTTTCTTAGTGTTATACATAGACAATATCCTACTCAATGGGAATGATGTAGGTCTACTGGTTGACATAAAATAATGGCTGGCGGTCCAATTCTAAATGAAAGATTTGGTGGAAGCGCAGTTCGTTCTGGGTATTCATATCTTTAACGATTGAAAGAACAAATCGTTAACTTTGTTTCAGACATCTTATATTGACAAGATGCTTGTCAAGTATTCGATGCAGAACTTTAAGAGAGGCTTACTACCTTTCAGGCATAGAGTTGTTTTGTCTAAGGAACAATATCTTAAGACACCTCAAGAAATTGAGGAGATGAGACGGATCCCCTATGCATCAGCTGTTGGCAGCTTGATGTATGCGATGTTATGTACTAGACTTGACATCTATTTTGCAGTGGGGATAGTCAGCAGATATCAGTCTAATCCAGGATTAGATCACTGGACTTCCATTAAAACGATCCTCAAGTATCTTCGGAGAACGAGGGACTACATACTTGTGTATGGTGCAAAGGATTTGATCCTTACTAGATACACTGACTCTGATTTTCAAACTGATAGGGATTCTAGGAAATGCACTTCAGAATCAGTGTTCACTCTCAAGGGAGGAGTTTTAGGTGGAGAAGCACGAAGCAAGGTTACATTGCTGACTCTACCATGGAGGCAGAGTATGTAGCGGCTTGTGAAGCTACCAAGGAGGCTGTATGGCTTAGGAAATTCTTGACTGATTTGAAAATTGTTTCAGGTATGTCATTGTCCATCACCCTTTATTGTGATAATAGTGGTGCTGTGGCAAATTATAAGGAGCCTAGAAGCCACAAACGTGGAAAGCATATAGACTGCAAATATCATTTAATCCGAGAGATTGTGCATCGAGGAGATGTGATCGTCATGAAGATCGCTTCGTTGCACAATGTTGCTGATCTGTTTACAAAGGCTCACACGGCTAAAGTGTTTGAGGGTCACCTAGAGAGTCCGGGTATATGAGACATGTCGCATCTAGTATAGTGAAAGTGAGAGGATTTACGGGTTTTGTGTAGTGCATTGTATCTTTACTTTGTACACCCCACCAGTTTTAGGACAAGTGGGAGATTGTCGGGGTTGATGCCCTAAATATCGTGGTCTTGTAGTTTGTAAATTTGTATTGTACAAACGAATTATTTATTTAATAAAATAATAATTATTTTATTTGAAATTTAGTTGCAATAACCAAAAACCAATAAACTAAGATCCTAGGTTATTAGTTGCAACTTAAACATGTATGTAGAGACATACAAGTGGATCGTGTTTAAGTGATAACCTAAACGATCTGTAGTAGATGGATAAGATGGGGTACCTTATACTGGTAATACTATGGATACGACTCACTTTGTGATTGTTACAAGTGTTGTAAAGTGTCACAAACATTTTGATCCTAAACGTTCATGTGGAGACATGTAAGTGGGGGTATCCTATACATGTGAGACATGCATGTATAAGATCGAACCGTGAAATGGCTAGTCTGTCATTATAACATTGTTGCTTGATGAGATTTACATTTCATTACGATGATTATAGGTGACTCGACCTTAATCCTATGTCAGTTGTGAACTCCTACCTGTGAGGGCAATCCTTTGATTTATATGGGCGAGAGTGGCCAGGTTTGCCGACTCAATAGGCCTACCATTTTGAGGATTTGTCTGAGCAGGTAGCTAGAAACTCAACTGTACAAGATGGAATTCACATCTTATGAATTGCTCCCTTAAGAGCTGATACCGGGTCTTAAACAATGAGGCGTCTCACCTTCTCACTGGCCAGAGAGGGGTCTAGCTCATAGTTGAACTATGATTAAATTGTTCATTAGAGGGATCAATGGTACTTAAGGAGTTAGAAGTAACACAGTGACAAAATGGTAATTTGACCCAGTTGTGATTACGAGCAATTTGTGAAGGGTCGACTTGCTGTTGATTGATTATATCTGTAGACATAGAAATATATCTATAGCGCGAAGAGTGTAGTTGCCGGTCTTTAGTGGAGTGACCGAAAGTTAATGAATGTTGATTAATTAATTTAATAGTTTAACTAATTTAATCTCGTATCATTGGAGCTTCAATTTGATAGGTTGATTATGTCCACTTGCTAGCTCATATAGGAAAAGATGACGGTCAGCTATTCTTGTTTGATTTGAATTGTTCAAATTATTATTAAGGGAACTATTTGTATAAGATACGATTAAATAATGTATGTTGATACATTATAATATAAAGTTAATTTTGTATGAGATGCAAAATTAAACTTTATAATATGTGAGAGAAAATATTTGAATTAAATTCAAATATTAATAATGTGAATAAGATTCATATTAAACTATAAGTTATGTGAGAGTAATTAATTAATTGTTAACTAATTATATATATATATATATATATATATATATCAAACACTTTCTCCTTATACTGAGTAGACTTACTCAATTTGATCTCCTTATATATGGTTTCATAACAATAAAAAAATGACCCCAAAATCGAACTAATTCATGGAATGTTTCCTGCTGCATTTTGTTCGACGGCTCTCCCCTCTCTTGATGGCGAATCTTGATTGACTGACACTAGGAACCGATTCGGAGAAAGAAGAAGCATGGCATGAGGACGGACAAATTTCCGATAGCGAATTACTTGACTCGATGGATGGAGGGAGGGCCCCCAACTCAAGCACGAAATCATGCAGCGGCAAAGACCCGCAACTCTCGAAGAGGAAGAGGCCACCAACCGCCCAACTTGGGGAAGTTCATCTACAACATCTGGCGGTGCCCTCGTGGGCACGTTCCTCTCAGGGTCGGTCTGGTCTAATCGAAGTCAACTGACTCACATAGAATACGGGGTGAGTTTTCACCGTTGCACGCGCCTCATTCGTCAGCCTGAGACTCATTCTAAACAAGTTCTCTTCCTATACCTATAGGTTTGAATAAGGTATCTGCTCTTCCTAGATGCCTTTCATAGTGCTGCGAGTGTGAGGGAATTTCATAATCCTTCAGTCTTTTCCCTTCCCAGATGCTTTTACAAGCCCTACTAGGGAGGATTAGTATCAAAAAAAGGGTTGGTATCCGTAATAAACTCCCTTTTATGTCGATCTAGGGGCAAGCTAGCTTTTCTGAGTTCTTCCGCCCTCTCCTTATTCGGTTGTGTTAGCATCTGCTTTCTCTAAAGCACTAACTAAGGAAGAAGCATTCCAAGCATGGTCTGTGAAATGAGACCATTAGGCTTCCTTACTGTGCTTGTTGTAGAGAATGTCATTATCAACTCCATAGCCAACTCACTCATGAAGACTCCCAACTGAAAGAGTTTCATGGGCAAGCTAGGGTTTGATGAGCAATCAACCAAAGAAGCAGCCCTTGCCTTAACCTGCATCTCTCATGCCTAATAGAATATGGAGAGTGCGCAGTGGTGAACCAAGGCGTAGGAAAGGCTTCCAAGAAGTATGAGAATGCAATCACCTCCACCTTTCATCTATTGAGTCCGTCTAGGCAGTATAATCGAGAATGAGCAAGACTTTGTGTTGTAAGGCCTTTCCCTTGCTATCTTTTTCCCGCCTGTATTGCTTGTCCTGATTCTCCTAGTTCCCACTGTTTCACATGAGCTTCCCAAGAAGGATTAGAATCACCGCATATATAACGAGTATAGTTCTCGTAAGAGGTCAGGATACCTTGGATTTTCTCATCCCAAGTATCCTTCATTTTATTGCTTTTCATTACCGATGGTATTTTTTCATTTAAGCTTTTCTCAAGTATTTCTAATGGGATTACATAGATCTTGGTTTAACAGAAGTTAGTAAAAAGAACGCTTTTCCTTTTCTTGAACTTGCTTGCTCACCCGCTTACACCACTGGAATATAACTTACGAGGTTGGCTGGCAAAAAAAAGACTTTTTCGTATCCCTATGAATAAGATAATACTATGCTATTTTCGATGTTTGTGTTATCCCTATTTACTTTGTTTGTTGGAGTCATAGGAATTCCGTTCACTCAATTCAATCAAGAAGCAATTGATTTGAATATATTAGACAAATGGTTAACTCCGTCTATAAACTTGTTACATGGCCGATCGAAACTTTAATACAACCTTTTCTGATCCCGCTGGAGGGGGAGACCCCATATTATACCAGCATCTCTTTCGGTTCTTCGGTCATCCAGAGGTGTGCTTTAGGTGGATCTGATCCATAGTTCGGATTTGGAAAGGCTATCTTTCACCGGTTAGGTTCCCGGCTTGTGCCCCTAGCTAGTAGGTAGGTGAAAGCACTTTTGGCAATGGCTTTTCGAAAGCCTTTTCAGGGATTTGTTTTCCAGGCTGTTACGTTGTAGCTTCCCCAACTGATTGCTTTGAACGAACGTCAATCAATGTCCGACTTCAAACCGACTTGCCTTTTGAGCCTTCCTTTAATGTGGCACTGAACCCTGGCAGAGACCTTCTCCCATTGCCCCCTTGGTAAAGCCCCTTCTTCGGAAGTGAAAAGCGAAAAGCCTTTCTTAGAATTCGATTAGTCTTTCCATGTGCTCTTGACGTTGCACGGGGATGCGATTCGCCAAGCTGGGGCAAACAAAGCCGTCCGGCCCCCCCACCGGATTAGGAATGCGAAGGCCTTTCTCCTTCGAAAGGAGACCCGGGAAAGAAAGAGCTATGCTATTGACCGACCCTTTCGTTCTTATCTCTTCGGGTTCCGATCTATATGACCTCCGGGCGGTACAAAGTCAACCTCTTCCATAGAGGCAGGCAGGTAGTAACCTAACCTTCTTGAGTCTGGGGGAGCCCTCTGACAATGGAAAGATCTCCGTGCGTGGCGTGATAAGGAATCCTAGAAAAGATCGATTGAGACTCCCTCCCTGGTCCCACGAAGATCTCTACGTACTTGTCCAGTCCAGGACAAAGGGGGGTGAATTGTCCTTTCACTAAGAATACCTCTGAAGGACTACACCGCAAGACTTAATATACAAAGCGGTGTCGAGGTTCAGTCGCACCATCTCTGGTTCTTGGTAATGCCATCTGTCCTTTTGCGCCTCATACGCCGGCTCCAAGAATTTCTTTTCTAAAGAGGGGCACGCCTTAAAGTAAAGTGCTCCTCCCCAGGTCCACCGTCGTCAACTATCGATGACCTGCCTGAAGTGTGCAATCGCGCTTAGAGTATAAATGAAAGGAGTGGCACAAAGTGTCGCTTCAGGAAACATGGGTATTGAAAATCTTAAAAACTCGTGGGTTCCCAATTTTAAAAGAATTCCTGCCAAGATGACGGATCCTGCCGTAGGTGCCTCTACATG